>ML363165.1:0-89777 GCA_005239505.1 Nicotiana paniculata | reverse complement strand
TACGATTGTTGCGATATTTTTCGGTCTTGATTTTTATTTTCTCGACGCAATTTATTGTCTACAGATATGAACTAGAAATATTTTTTCTATAAGGAGAAAAAACCAAAAAAAAACCACAGAAAAAAATAATTCTGAAATTAGTTTTGAACATGTCTGCTTAGGCGAAATAAAATGGAAATAATCGATACAGATTTGGTGAATTCAATCATCAAGTAATAGTTAAGTACCATAAATATAAATTTTGTACAAAATTTATACAATATGTCTTTGTATATTTTGTATCTGACTTATACATAGTAAAAATAAATTTCATACAACTAATTATATATTATACAATTTATCTACAACTTTCACATATTATTTCTACCCAGTTAAATACAACTACAATAACATACAACTTAAATATAAATTTTATAGAAAATTTATACAATATGTCTTTTGTATATTTTGTATCTGATTTATACATAGTAAAAAAAAATTTCATACTACTAATTATATATTATACAACTTATCTTCAATTTTCATACATTATTTCTACTAAGTTATATACAATAACAATATCATACAAATTAAGTATTTTTTTTATACAATATTGTTCAACTTTCATACAATAATTAAATAAATAAATATATATATAAACAGAATATAATTTTTCTACAATTTTATTATAATTTCGTAAAATATAATGTATATCACGTCTTCTTCGAGTTTCAATCTGAAATTCAGCCAAAATCAAGTCTAATCTTCACCAAAACACTCTCAAAATTGAGATATAAACTCCAAAGCATATTCTCAATTGTTTGCAACAACACCCAATCCAAACAAATAATGATTTTTGAAAACCCAAATTCGAATCCAAAGCTTCAAAGCTTTTTAATGGCTGGTGGAGTTGTTGTTCTCTTTTCCTTTGCTTTATATTATTGAAATTAGGGATTGAGAGATAGAGAGAGACATAGAGAGAATTCCCAATTCTTTGCAACACCACCCAATTCAAACAAATAATATTTTTTTAAACTCAAATTCGAATTCAAAGCTTCAAAGTTTTTTAATGATTGTCAATGGTGGAATTGTTGCTCTCTTGTGCAAGATACGTGGAGGAGGGGGTGGGATGTGGAGAGAGAAACATGAGGGAGTGAAAGATACGTTAGAGTGATTTTAGGACACTAATTATTATCATTAATTCCTATAAAATGTACATAAATGGTAATTGGGTGTATAATATGTAATTATAGTAAAACTTGAGTCGTGAAGGTAATATAGTTTCATATAGTGTATAGGAATATAAAAATTCCTATTTTAAATAGCAGGCTTAAAAATGGCTACTTCGCCCGTTTACTATGAAGCCCACCGCATAACCCCAATCACGTAAAAGCGCGGGGCACCCTATTTGGTCGCCCCCATTTAACCTATACCCGCTTTTTAAAAACTTTTAACTTGTACCACTTTTTAAATAACTTCAGCTCCCCTTTCCCTCGCTGAACTGAAGTTCACTAGTTAAGCTGAAGTTCGCCAGTTATAAAGATAAAACTTCAGCATATGGGCCTGAAGTTCCCCAGTTACTAAGACAAAAACTTCAGCTCCCTAGTGTAACTGGAGGAACTTCAGCCCCGTATGCTGAAGTTTTTTTCTTTTATAACTGGGGAACTTCAGCCTCGTATGTTGAAGTTCCCCATTTACAAAGATAAAAATTTCAGCTCTAGAGCTGAAGTTCCCCATTTACTAGAGGTGTAGAGCTGAAGTTCGCAAGCTATTTCAGGCATGTCTACTAGAATGCTGAAGTTTTGTGTGATTGCTTTTGCTACTTCAGCCCGCATGCTGAAGTTATGCGCAAAAACGGGTACAGATGCAATTTTTTTTATAAAGCGGATATAAGTTAAAACGTTGCACAAAAAGTGGGTACGGATGCAAACCCCCCCCCCTCCTCTCTTTGGTTACCTTTTCTAGTGGGCCTGGTCCTTATTCGAAGAACTACCAAGGCCCAGTTACCAAAATCCCTCCTAATATTTCAATTTTGACAAATTTCGTCTTCTCCAAGTACCATTGCCAAAAACCCTATAGATCGAATATTAGCATCTTCATCATCATATTCCCTTGATTAAGAGCTCTGAGACTGAAATACCCATCTTAAAAATGGCGTTAACGAACTTTATACTAACGGTAGTCGGAGTGAGCGCGGCGATATTATTGCTGAGGAGCGATGTCAAACAGTCTGCTTCCATCTTCAGGCGTAACGTCCGTCAAATTCGCCATTGGCTCGAGGAAGAGTCTTCCTCCGCCGCCAAGTATGCCCTTACACTTCCCTTTTCCCTTCAATTTTTTTTTTTGCTTATCGAAAGTGCTGTGCTATAATTCTGATTGATTGATAAAATCGAGACCTTTGTACAATGGAATTGCAAAGAATCAGTTTACATTCCCGTAACTAACCTGTAAACAAATGTTCTTCCGAGTTGAATCAACCCCTAACTAACTGCTTTAACTAACTAATGCTGACGTGGCATCTTCGAGCTTCTTCTCCAGCTGCTCTATCTTTTATTACTCCTCGATCCTTCTCTTGCAAATTCCACTGCAGCTAGGCTGAGCTGGAATTGAGCTCAACTTAGCTACATTGAGCTGCTGCAGTAACTACTCCTGGCTCCTTCATCATTATCGCTGAAACACAACGCAATATACTGGTAGCTTGAAAACAGTTATTACGAAACTACTCTGCAAATTGGTGTTTTTGGAGACGTAATTGAAGTTGTGTCAATGAAGCACATAAATAATGCCAAAAGTCTATAACCACCGCTTATTCGGTGTATGTAACATACTACTACATCTTAGGTCTGTATCATTCTTTCTAACTAAGAAAACAGTGCATTTTTTTCTTTTGTTTGTGGGCAAAATTATAGCTTTTGGGGGTTTTAATAGGTTATCTAGATGCCAGTGGTATTGAACGTTCTTGGTGATTTCAAAAGCAACAGTTTGCTTCTGAAGTTTATTTTGTTTCTCGCTTGGTAAATTCTAAAGAGTGATATAAAAATTAGAGTTCTAGGCAATTCAAGTCAAGTAAACTTCAGGTGGTTTTTCTTTTGGGAAGCCCCTTATAGTTTTTGTTATCGAGATATCTTCTCTTTTTTCATTGTTCCCGAGGATGTTTTGGGGAATCTGCTCCTGTGCTGCAAATACTGGCAGTCTGGCATTACAGTTTCAGCTGAGGCTCATGCTTTTATAGTCAATTCTTTATTATGTAATTTATGATGAATAATATTTGAAGGTTATCATTTAATTGTAGGTTTAGGATCTTTAGCTTTGGCTTTATCAAAAAAAGATAGTTAGCTTTGTTCCCTTTCCCTTCTCATTCCTCAGTTTCTCTGAACAAGGGACATCTATCCATGTTAGATTTTAAATTGGTTTCTCATTGTAGCTTCTTACGTTAGCTTTTTGATTTTGAAATCCTGTAGCTGTAGTGTATATATCGTTGTCATGATGTTATGAAACCAGTGATGTTTCTATAGGGAACTGGAGAAGGCAAAACCAAAGGAGATACCTCACAAAGACGTTCCCAAGGAGGATAAGCATTAGACATATCTCAGGAATTTTTATAATGAAATCGAGAGGGCAGAACCAAAGGAGATACTTAGAAGACATTCACTAGCAGGACAAGAACGAGACATGCCTCAGGAATCTTGATAGTTTCATAATTTGCATTTTCTCACCTGTGCTTCACCTTCTATTCTGTATAAAATTCTTCACAGTTTGATTTTTGATAGTGGATTACTATTATGTTTTCTTAGCTACTCAACTGCTTGGTACATGTGTCCCTATGAATATCCATATGCTCACTTAATTTTACTGCTATTTGTTGGAAGTAATCGTTTAACATAACTTGCTGGACTTGCTAGACTGCTTAGGATTTTGATGTAATCAAGTCCAGCCTTATCTTTGTACTGTCACAGTATCAGCTTGATACTGTTTCCAATAAAACCTCACCTTATGAAAAAAATCCTTGGTGTAAGCTCATGAAATTTGAATAAATAGGCAGGATATGGTTGTTAAATGCACTTATGGTGAGAAATGATCATTTATTTCACGTTCTGCATTGATTCATGAAGGAAATTCTTCATTTTACTGTTGTCTGGAGATAGCTGATGCGAAACCATGGCAGGGAGATGAATATTTGAAGGATGGCGAACCCTGCTTTACTCTTTTAGAATTGAAGTTGCGGACAACAAATGTGGAGTAACTGACATGTTAAGATCTGAAATTTATCCTTCACAAAAGAAAAGCAAATGCAATTGCAACTCTATTATCTTTAGAAGAATTGTGGAGTTTGTCATTAGATCTCAGCACAATTCCTTAATGATTAAAACTTTGGACCAGTTATGTTAAATGCATAAGCACAATGAACTCAACTCTTGCACGGTGATTTACTTAAAATAGCACTTATGGTAGCAATTTCAACTCTACCACATACCCATTGAAACTAGTTAGTGGCCTTGTCATGTTTTACCTCCTTTATTTGATTGCTTTGTTGGAATAGATAGATGACCTGTTTATTCACCATGACAAGCTTAGTATGCTTGTTAGTTACTCTAGAATGACTCTGTCCAGAAAACCCAATATTTCAACCTCTTATAGCTGCAGATATCGATCAAAATTCTCTCTGGCTATCGTATTGGTGGCACTGCGGGACTCATTACCTTGTTCTAAAGACTGTCTCACTCTGGATGCCAAGCTAGGTCAACCAAATGCATGTTATTATATTCGCACTGAATTGGAATTACATCTGCTGCACTGAGTTGCTAAAGTAGAGAGTAAAGCTAGTAAGGCATTAACAGGAGAGGGTGCACACTTGAATATTATCATCCCTGTTGGTTCATCATTGTGAGGTTGGGCAATGCATTGATGTCTTTGTGGCTATCAGGCAGGACTAAAAGGAATGAGATTTATATTCATTCATTGACTAAAAGGAATGAGATTTATATTCATTCATTCATGATAATGACGAGATTGGAAGATGTATTTTGTTCTACAGTAACACAAACAAGATTCTCTTTTCGATTGGACAAGGCCAGGAAAAGTAACACGTGGTATGATTGTTGCACGCTATGTTGCGCGGACTCTCCAAAATGTAGCCGCACCCGTGTCGGATCCTTCAAAAATGCACTACTTTTGGAGGATCCGACACGGATCCGGCCACATGTTCGGAGAGTCCGAGCAACATACACGATGTTGTGGACCATCAAAATGCAGAGCATTTTTCACCTACCCAGAAACCACAGAGTGAAGCTATTTGAAGAGCAAACGGACCAGCAATGAAGCTAAACTTTAAGGAAAGTAGTAGTCATTTTTACATGTAGAAATTGTTTTTTATGTCAATCGTAGTGCAACAGAGATACTGATTTGTACAAGGCTGCCTAGACCAGGGAAAACTGCTGTGCTGGTATAGAATAGCAACCAATTATAAGCATAAAGATACATACAAACGGACGAAGCTTCAGGTAACACATTTAAATTTCACTGCTTTGCTGCATGTGAATGACACTGTTCTGCAGATCATATTGAATAAAGCAGTTCCCAAGTAGTCGGCTAGTGAATCACAAGATTGCATGCCTGTGAATGTCACTGTTGTTACAATAATTGTATAATAATAATAGAAGAATTGTAATCATTAATATCTTTGCTTACATTTTCACTCAGGTGCCTAAAGTTACAAAAAGCTAGTGGTGGCCCATATTTCTTCTCACCGAACTGCGTTCACCTCTATCTTTAAGTTTCTAAACAGGGAATTTGGAAAGACTAAATTCATTGTTGAAACTGATTATATTCTGTTGGGCGCCTTCAAAAAATTTCTCGTCTGCTTTCATGACTTGTTTTTTTTTTTGGATAAGGTGAGATTTTATTGAAAAGAGTATCAAGCTGATTATGTCAAGATTCATGCTTCATGATTTGTATTCAATACTTAATGTCTGCTTGTGAAAATGGACAGTCTGTGTACCTTGTATTTTTAGTGTGTCAATTTTGGTTCTTCCTCGTACAGCTACATATATGGTGCTAGGATAGTAGTTTCTGGTGGATTAATATTGGAGAACAAAAAGGGGGCAGTACTTAAATATGGATGCTAACCATTTAATAGTCAGGACTTATTATATAATCCTTGATCAATTTTCTCAAGTGATGAATGAGATGTGACTGCGTGAGTACAACTATGAAGCCTCTTGCGTGTGCTCTCATCTTTATTCAGCTTTATTGATGCTCATTCTGTGCGGAAGTTACAAAGTTAGCCTTAGAAATGTAGTATCCTATGGTAAATAGGAAACTGAATCTTTTTAGTGGTTAAGTAAACTATATATTTTTCATTTTAGTGGTTCAAGTGACTTGACAAAGTCCATGATAGCCTTCTTGTGAAAGTTCAAGGGGTATGCCTTCTGGACTTGATCTGACCATATAAAAGTATTCATATTTACTGGTGGTAGAATGATATATCTACTGCGGTTTTAATCATAACAATCAAAGTTTTAACTTCTTTAACACAGATAATCAATGGGGATCTTCACGTATCATTGGAAAAGTTCCGTGATAGTGAAAACATCAGAGCATGAGAATACTTTCTCAACAATTCTTAGCACATCAACAATAAATCGAACTTGATGATAACAACCCATTTCTCACACAACTTAGCAACACACGTAGAGCGAAGGAGAGATTCATTTATTTTGTTCACAATTGACAGCTCAATACTGCACACATATTGTGCTCCTGGAGTAGAAATGCAGAGGTTCGGCATTACATTCTTTTTCTAAATTTTCCCTTCTAGAGCTCCAGCACCAAATCTACATTACACAATGAGGAAAAAGAGTCAGATAATAGTCTATTTGTGGGTTTACTTGACAACAAGTCATGAATTTTAGCATAAGCTGTTTACTTACAGTCAGCATCTGTTTTAATCCAATGCTCCCTGTTCACTGCTGACACATCATATTCCATGTCACTTGGATATACTTCCGAAGCATGTAATATCTTAGTGGGAACAGAAGCGTTAGATAACATGTTGTTCAGTTCACCATTTGCTCCCAGTTTACCAGCTTCGCAGTAAATGTTTCTGATCTCATCCTTTTGTGGCTTGTTCTTATCTGTTAATCCCTCAGCTGGATGAACTTTCCTTTTTAACATTTTTAGGACCTGTACATTATAGATGAATAGTTTAAGTATTTGGTGATATATGCTGATGATTTAAATCCTTGTTTGGAGTACTTTCAAAATATCATGTTCTTAAGCACATGGGAAGTCAACTAAAATGTGTGACAGTTAGGTATCCAGCAGACAGGTTATTTTTGACATTTTTCATGCTGATATTTTGAAATAGAATCACGTTTTCAAGAATTTCTATGTCGGGGGGAGCCTTTTCCAATGCCTAAAGTGGCTTGAGAACATATTAGGCCTTCAAAGCAGATGTCTTTTTCATGGACAAGAATCTATTGTCTGCACTGTCTTAATCAGTGACTGCATGTTTGTCCTGCCATTTCAGGCAGCCTTCTCCTTAGGGGGAGGCTGGTATCTAGCTAGTCACCTTTGATTATAAATAATATGCGCAAGCCTTTCAAATGAAGTAGTAAATATTTAAGAGTTAATCTTTGATAGGTCGAGATGGGTACCAACCTGAGGGAGTTTCCTCTTACTTGAGACAGGTTCATTGACATCTCCAGAAGAAGGACCTGTACAGCTCTTTGACTTGAAGTGGAGATTCTTCAGTATTTTCTTCATAAAATGCATTGCATGTCTTCCATTGGTTTGTTTCTTCTCTTTTCCATCTTTTCCTATATGATGCTCTCCCGCTATGTTGTTCCTCTTAATAAGGAGCTCACGTTTTGGTTTCTTTCCCTCGACTTCTGTCTCTGAAAGTTCAACTGAAGAGCCAAATAGATATTTCTGGAGTGGGAATTCGACAGAATTACCATAGGTTTCTGGTAAGTCAGCCTCCTCAATTAATTGTTTTCCGCCACTGAGTGTAATAATGCTGGCATGGCTGCTTCTCTCTGATGATTCATGAGCAACTTCAGCTTCTAGAAACTTCTCTAGCTCATCATTTATAAACTTCAATTCATTCTCTTTTATGTCTAGTACTTCACCATGAATTACATGCTCAAGATGCCTAGGAAAAGTAGGAGTTGGAGGGTCACTTTTTATTGTTTGAGAACCAAGAGTACCAATTGAAAGAAAGCCGTGGAAAATTCCTTCTTCCAGAACCATTTCTGTTTCGTTGCCTTTAACTTCCTTACAAGCAGGTTGCCTTGAGATTGTGAAGCTGTAGTTTGCTTCTCCATAGTATTCTTGCTCTTCATATAATGTGCCAGCTGAGAAGGAAGTAGCAGAGTTTCCTGAAAATAATGATCATAATAGTGAGAAAAATAAGATGATATGTAACAATTGAAAGGAAAAGGATAGTGTAAAAGAGTTCATTCCAAATGGAAAGAACTGAAAGCAGATATATGCAGTGTGAAATAATTACATACCTAGTATGATATTCTTCCCGGACTCATTGCTGTTTTGCTTTGCTTTACGGTGCATCCAACCTAATAACTGCAACGCTGATGAAGTTAGAAAGTTTGATTTGATCCAGATATATATGTGACTTTAATTTTGGACTCACCTTCATTTTGAACTATCTGGAGAAGTGCAGAAACCGGGGGGCTCGGTAGAGAGTTTTAGGAGAAACCAGTGTTAGAAGAAAGATATTTACTTGGTAGTTGGAGGAAGAAATGCAGGAGTAGATAAAGGAAAATTTTAGCTGGACGAATAGAGCAATATTACATCATTATTTTCTCCGGAATAGAAAGCCAGCATCAGTAGCAAGGGGAAGAAGTACATTGAGAAGATTACAAGATAAAAGTTGGCTATTTTCTTGTCAATATTGCATTGATTAGACAAGTTGAGATCAAGTGGTTTTGAGACCTACAAGTTGAAGATGCTACAGTGTGATATGGGCACACGTGTATGCAAGTTTGCACTTTATCATTGCATATAGATTCCTAATACATATGTCTGTCATGTTGGCCTAGCATCTGATAATTTCCACAACAGAATGCATGATTATGATCTAACTTTACTTGCATTCCTATTAATGGGCTTGACTACATAGAATCATAAGACACATCTACTAACCACCCTAAGAAAAGTGGCGAAGAAATGCATGAGGTTCGTTACAGTATTGGACAGCCCGATGCACAAAGCATTTCGCGTCCACGCAGGGTTCGGGGAAGAGCTACACCTTATGGAGTGTGATGTAGACAACCTACCCTAATGCAAGTATTAATGGCTGCTTCAACGGCTCGAACCCGTAACCTATAGGTCCTACAGAGAATTTTAGTGTTGCTTTAAGGCCTGCTCTTCAGGTCCATTACAGTATTGAGTGGTGAAACATATCTATGTTGCCTTCTGAATTGGCTTCGGAAAGTGTACGTTAATATCTGATTACTGCAACTGCGAGTGTGAACCAGGGGCGGAGGCACAAGTCGGCCTACGGGTTCGACCGAACCCAGTAGCTATTGACACTTGAAGTTGTGGTCCCAAAATTCAGAACCCATAAGGTTGCAATCCTGGCTCCACCACTGGTGTGAACATGTCCGTGAAGATCCGCACTGATTATAGATTAAGCTTGAGAAGTTTGGTTTAGTTTGAACTGTTAATGGAACGTTTTATTTGCCATCGCTAAAGGGGTTTTAGTTGTTATCGATCATGTTGTCAAAATAAAAGCTAAAATTTGTGCAAGCGCATGCTAGAGCTTAGACAATGACGTGGTGCTTCATCCTTCTAAAGTTTATATTTGGTCACTGAAACCAATCTAATAATTGTTGCTATGTAAATAACCCCTTTCTGCCATTCCATGTGGTAAGCCTTCGTGTGTATATATATATAGTATAGAGTAAATAGTATTTTAGTACTAAAACTACTCCATTTAGTAAAATTTCAGTAGTAATATTTTCGTGACTATAAAATTATATCATTAAGGGAAAATGAAAAATTAAAGTTAAATTTTGCTGAAATATAATATATATCATTTTTTGGGATAAATAAAAAAGAAAGAGCATTTTTTTTCTTCCTGTTGGAACAGTAGAATATGATATTTGCGTAAGTTAATAATAAAGTGTACCAACGGTACGTGATAGCCATGCTTGAAGCACATTATTAATTAGCTACACACAAGTATATGTGGATATTTTTGTAACTGTATATATGGTGACTCATTGGCTACCCTACTCAAAGTGGTTTTATGAAATCCTGTCGCCTCTGATTAATTCTCAAATGTGTTTGGACTATTATGTATAACCAGATATGGACAAGAATATGCAATGCTTAGGGTTGTTAAGATGTTGTTTAATCATGTCTGCGCTGCATTAATTTGTTTATTCGATCAATTAGGTGTAACATCATACTTCCTAAATCACCCGATAAGCACCGAGGAACAAACGTTAGTAGGCAGTTGAGCATATTTTCTTTTTCATTATCATTAGAATTAGTATTATTCTTATATTTTACTATTGTTATTGTTTACTGCTACTCTTTTCTTGAATCGATGATCTATTGAGAAGAGAGGATATGAGTACCTGTAATCGAAGGGATCATAAGAGATGGCAATTAGGTGTAACATCGTTCTTCCTCATCACCCGACAAGCAGTGAGGAACCAGGACGAAAAAAGAAACTACCGAGTTTTTTTCAAATAAAGCAATCCATGCTGTGGGAGTCAATAATTGTAAGTATAAAAATGGTGAAACAACGTTGGGCTGAGCCAAAGCAGTCAAGACAAGAGAGGTGGGCATTGTGAGGGAAGGATTCTACTTTTAGCTAAAGTGCGAGGCACTAAACAACATGAGAATTCCCTTGTTTAGGTCTAGAGAGCTCTGTGCATGAAAACGAAACATTAGTAACAGTTGTTGCATTCTATAGGGCAAAGTGTTTAGTAACAGTGGAAGTGGCAAGTTGGTGTATATATATTTATATGAACATTGCAATCTTCAAAACTGCAGATGACGCTGCACCCACTGTTTATCAAACCTTGTGCCCCGTTGCATTTGGGGTCTTCTCTTAAAAAGATGAACAAAAATGTATTACTTTTTAATTGATGGATCAATAAAATATGGTGAAAAGAAATAGCCAATTCAAAGAAACTAAGTTAAAATTAGAAAGTGACATCATTAGAAATATAAAAAAAATATGAGTGTACATAGACGAGATAAAATTAGATTTGATAACGAAGATAAACTGGGGCCCTTAATATTTTGGGGGCCTAAGGCAATGGCTTCATTTGCCTTACACTTAGGCCGCCCCTAAGGCAGACCTATGTATTGAGCAGAGGGGTCATCGGACCCCGTTAACCTCGGCAAATTTTTTGAATATATGTTTAAAACGGTCATATAGTTTGCTTGAAAAGCTTAAGATCAAAAGTCAAATGAGGACACTGGTTTAGCAATTCACCCATGTGCCTCACCATCTTCAAATCATGGTTCCGCATCTGCCCTAGTCCATCTTTATTTCATGATCACTATCACTTTAATTTCAACTTGTATTTTCTCGTTCAGAGAACATGAAGCTCTTGAAGGACAGCATTGGAGCTATGGTAAAGTTGTCTCTGTGTAAAATATAGGTTACGGGTTTGAGCCGTAGAAGCACCCACTAATGCTTACATTAGTGATAGACCGTTTACATCACACCCTTTAGGTGCAACCTTTCCCCGAACTGCGCGGCTACGTACCCTTTTAGAACATGAAGCTCTTCCGGAAAATTTGAACGACATTCCAATACTGCGTAACCTAAAGGTGTCTGTCTGTTTTAGAACAAACTTGCATCACCTAATTACCTATTTTGAAGAAATTAACTACGAGGATGTGGGAAGCTAATATCTTTATTTAATTTGTACTGAGAAGAATTCGTCCAAAACCAAGTTGCTTAATTGCTTTAATGTAGTACTTATTTCAATTTAAAATAAGATAAGAATAGGTATATTAAAAAGTTTGAATAACTTGTTTATATGATGGTAAAGAATAGATATATTTTTTACCACCATGGATCATTTAACAACAAAAATAGATCTCATGCAGTCGTCTTTAACTATATTAAACATATTACGTACTTTGGGTCACATTCCTCTCAGAAGAACATATATAGGTGAATGTAAATCTCGTCTCACATTTTCTATTATCAAGTATCAACAATATGACTTAAAAGTAATTTATCAGTCGCCCCAACCTCCACCTTATCATTATTTTATGATTATCCGCTTTAATTTCTCTGTAGTAGTTAGCAAACAAAAGGATTCCTAGAGTAAAAACCAAGTCTATTTTGACTACAAATCTGGCCAACTTCATTGGTCGTACTTTATACGACAAGGTTTATTTCATTCAATTATTGGGGCGGCTATTACTTCATGTGAACCTAGTAGATTTTACCTGAACGTTATGTATATATTATCATCCATTAAATATCCAGCTCAGTTATTATTGTAGTATTAACTTGAGGTGGTGGTAAAAAAACCATAAGCTTTAAATCTTAAATCCGTCTCTATTGGGAGGGGCAATAATCTCACCTCCTTCCCCCCGAGGTTCCTCTTCTCAGTGCACAAAGTATCTCACATTCACGCAAGGTTTAGGGAAGGGACGCACCCCTTAGGGGTATTGACGTAGACATTCTACCCTAATACAAACATTAGTGACGGAAAACTTTTCTCTTCGAGGCTTACAACGAAAAGAAGATGTAGTCAATCTAAATATTCTAAGAGAACTTAAAGTACCTTGGAACCTAGTATGGTGCATGCCAGATAATGTAGGAATAAGTGAATAAGGAGCCATGAGGTGCAATTTGCAACACATTCATAGGGATCATATATCCATCCTCTTTTACTATTGATCAAGGCATTGATGCTTCATTTTCAACATTTGAAGAATTACCAGTTCAAGCTAGAAAATGTGATAACTTTTTAATATCGAACTTTACATTTCATTGATTTAAAGTGGGCTCCTAACTTGATATACTTTCTCAACTTTTGCTGATCTACTTATGCCTTGTCTGGTTAACTGATCCCCAACTGCGCGCCTGGACTTTCTTAAAGAGATGTTTCATCTATTCTTTCCTTTCTTTTCTCAAGTAGAGATCCTTCTTAATTATCTAAAATAATCTCATTTTCTTCTTGAACAACACTATATAAAAATTTGAACTTTGAGTTCAACAACTTGGTTTCCAATCATTTTATGTAGGGAGTAACAAGAGAAGATAAAGACAGAGATAGGTTGCAACTGGAATATCATTTAGCGGCCAATTTTATCTGCAACTCAATGCAGGGATCGAATTTTTGTAACTGCACCTCATATACTTGTGTACAACTATCGCGGAGCTTAGAGAATACAAAATTTTGTACACTCTCTGTACTAATGGAAGAAATTGTGGCCGATTAAATCACAAATAAAATCTATAATGTAATCTTTAAACTCCATGTCATTTGATGAATGATCAACGTAACTTGTGTGGAGTTTCTCCTTTCTGGGGTTGGAAGGAAGCACTTCCAAAATTAGTTCTCCTCCTCAAACTATATAATTTTCTTGTAGATTTTGACAGGTTCTTGTAATTTAGAAATGTCTTGTTCTTTCTACAGTTATTCAGCGTTCAATTGTGGTTTCAAATTGAATCTGGAAGCCTCTTCTGCTGCTGATATATAAAGTCTTCAATCGGTGTGTTGTTGCACAACTAATATTGTGGAAATACTTTCAGAATCTGCTAAAGCAAACATGTCTCCAACTGGCCCTAACTCAGATTCTTCAACCCAATCAGAAAGGCCAAGTAGTAATGGAGACTGTGTGTCATGACGTCTGCCAACAATGATTAGTTCATATTCGTCCTCCATTGATCGCATAACAGCAGCTGTCCCTGTTCCATCCCGTATCATCTTTTCCACATACTTGGCCCGATAATTTCCTGCCATACCACTTCTTGCTTCACTTACCATTTCATTATCCAGCGTCTTCTGTATTGTGTCAAAATCAGTCGTTGCTATTTTACCGCCTTCCTCTTGCTGAAGGAGTAATCGGACTATTGTGAGGCTGATGTTTCGTTTTCCAGCCATGCGTTCTCCTAGAGCAAGTGCTTCCCTATCATCTGGTCCTCCCAAGAAAAGTACAGCAACACGATACGAAGACCAAGCATCTAGTATGGGCCTTGAGGTGTTGACAAGTGACCGATCTACAACTATTGCAACCGAACAAGGTGCTGTCTGCAGGATTTTTTCATTCATAATTTTAATACCCACTTTGGATACTGTCTTCCTGCTGGAACTAAACCTTTTGTGGAAGGGAATCATTATGAGAGATGCCCTCCTTTCAAGTGCCATGTTGCAGACTTCGTCATGCATCATAACATAAGGAGAAATAGCAGTAAAGGGATACATGGATACTGTCTCGCGGAAGTTCTGCTCAAACACTTTGAAGGCATTGATGATTCTTTTCGAAGCTGAGGCCTCGTTTACGTGCTTCATCATTGGGAGTTTGTGGTTTATGAGAAGCGGATGAGCACGGCCAACAAGCTCTATTAAATGTAGCATGGCAATATCCATGTGGCTTTGGTTTGAGGGGTGAAGTGCTTCCAGCAAGTTTATTGTGGCTGGGACATTTTCTTGATCATGTATACATGCAAGAACCCGAAGTTCAGAGTGGGCCTTCATATGCTGGATATTCCGATTTTTGTGTGCTGCATATCTTTTGTGTGGATCATACAGGGATTTCAGTATTGGAGTAACGATAGCAGTTGCAATGAACAGGTTTATGCACAAGACAACAAAAGCTTCATCTGCTATTGCCTGTGTTCGATGAAAATCAATTCACATGTGAATAAATGCATGAGCGAGTTAATATAGTACTCTGTAAGTATTACGTTCTTAGGAAAAAGATATTTTTGCAACTATATATAGTTTACCTCATTTTGCTTCATCATTTTAAACATGCCTAGCTCCAGAACACCTTGGACGTTGGCTACGAGGCCAATTGAGATTGCATCTCGGAGTGAAACTTGGTTGCAAATTGAAGAGATAAGTGCTCCAAGGAATTTCCCCAAACAAGCAACGAGAATAACTGATTGCACAAGCAAATAATTCCTGAGTTTCACAGAAAATATATCAGTAACCAAACCAGTTTTGACGAAGTAGATGGGCATAAACAGCCAAGAAACGATGAATTGAAGCTTCTCCACCAGGGCAGAACCTAGGGGAGGTCCAGCTGGTATGGCTAGACCGTAAATTAATGGCCCGTAGAAGATGTGTAGGCCTAGAGCCTTGCTGCAAAATCCAGACAGCAAGACGCCTATAAATATCATACAAATGAAACCTTGCTTTAATGGCTCCCCCGGATGATTTCTTCGCGTGCCCCATATTATTAGGGGTCTCACACCAAAAAATATAACCATAGTAAAGCCAATACCAGCTGTGATGTTTTGGAGAATGTTGAATTTCTCGACTGAGGGTTGACTTGACAGGCTGGTGATAGTTATGATTAAAAACCCAAACATATTGCTGACAAGGGAACAAGACATTGCCATCCTTCCAAAATCTGAATTGACCATCCTAAGCTCAGTGAGATAGTGAGCGATGACTGGGAAGCCAAGCACCGATGACATGGTTGCTACTACGGGGAGTGAGTCCGACAGTAATGGATCAACATTTATTGCAATTCTGAGAAGAATGAAAGAGGTGGTGATGCTTAGTACAATAGCAGCCGCCACAGTTGATACACCAATGATGAACGCCTTCTTCTCAATTCTCTTCAGGATCCAAGGATCTATTTGTACTCCAATCAAGAAGAAGTAGAACATATAGCCAAATAGAGCAACCGCATCGATGAGTACCAGACTTCTGTAAGGATAAAAAAGCTCTATGAATCCACCAATCCGTCCAACAAACGACGGACCTAGTGCTATACCAGCCTGCAGTGAAAGCAAACATCTTATGATGTGCTGTAATTGGGATCCTAGTGCTTAGATATTTAAGCCTAGCATATGCATGCATGTGATTTCATTCAGGCTCATTTACAAGATGATAATTAAATACTTATCAAAATGGCTGGACTTGGAATATTTTTGCACGAAATTTGAGCTAATCAATCTGATTCTACCTCCCATATTTTGCTGGGAGTTATGGAGATCAAAATATGCTGGCAAACAGTGGGGGAAGCAAGATTTCACCAAAGGGATTCAAAAAATTAAAAAAAAGCAAACACATAAAGAACCTAAGAGGATTCAACATCTAATATATATCCATGAAAAAAAATTAACCTTATATACCCAGTGTAATTTTCGGCGAAGAAGGTTCGGCTCCTACTAAAAGTAAAGGAAGGGAAGAATTGGTCTGAATCTCTTCTTATGATTGTTCTGTGATGGGTTTTATCCTTTTAGGATTAGGTTTCATTAACGCCTTCTGCTTGTAGACAGACAGAAAGCAGAAAGAGAGCCCGAGGTGCTGACCCGCAGCGAGGCAGGCCCTCCTATCCCGATCGGGTGAACCCCCTTCTCCCTACCTAGCTTCGCCCCTACAGGCAAATATAGAACTGAGAGAAACCATATGATATCACGCCTATATCAAATATCTCTGATTATTTTCACTTTCACAGATTTCAAGGGCACTTCAGCACATCAAATGGCTAGAAAAGATCATTGCTGAAACTGATTCTATGGTACCCACTAGCTACATGTGTTTTGCAACAAGGAGATCCACCATGGAGGATGATGAGTACACTGGAAGCTATCAGACAAATTATTATAATTAATAGAAGAGCGCAAGGGATAGTTGTCAAGCAATATTGCTATAGAGAGGCTAATGAAGTGTCAGATAAACTAGCTTCTCGCAGCCATGCTTATTGCCAGCCCACTGACTTTACCAACTTCGGGCAACTATCTCGGCAAGTTGAAGGCCTTCACCCATTGATGTTTGAACACCCTTCGTTGAAAACTTATACTATCATAAAATATGAAAAAAAAACAAGGAACTTACAAATATTTGGATGACATTGGTAGGTTGGCCGAGGGGTTTGAGGAGGGTAGAAGTGAAAAGAACGAAAAGGGAGGCCAGGGAAAGCTGAGCCTGAAGGAGAGGAACTGAGTAATCAAATGGGTTTGCATGGTGGAAAAAGATTGATCCTTTGGATTGAATCTTGCCGATTGACATGCAAATGGAGGAATGATTTTCTCCACCAGCTTTAAATATTTCAGCATACGTCGCTATGTCATCCGGTTCCATTACGTGCGAACCCATTTCAAACCTCAGATCCCTTTATTTTCCTCAAATCTTTTGTCTTCTTTACGCAGCTGGCCTCCCCTTCTGCATCATCCTCTCCTCCATATGGAGAGGAACAAGAAATGTCCATCACCAAGAATAGCAACTCTTTCACAGTTTAAAGCTACGGTCAATATCCAATATGGCTCCTGTTTTTTCGCCAAGTTTAGGACTTATAAAAAGACTAGAAGAATATTACTAAACAAATAAAAGGAAAATGTTTTTCTTAATACTTTATTCCTATGTTTGGTCAGGTAATACAACATATTTTTGAATATATATAATTAAGACAAATTATACTATATGAGACGAAATGGATAAGGGCAGGAGGGTAGTAGGTCCAAGTCTAGGGGTCGGAGTGACGGTAGAGATGTTTAGAGGATGGGGGTTGGGGCGAGACGGGAGGTGGGGTGTAAAATAGGATGAGTAAGGTTGAAAAAGAGTTTTGAAAAATATTTTACTCTTTTTGATGAAATTAGTTCATGAGAAAAATATTTAAGGCAAGGAGAATTTAAAAATATTTTCACCAAACATATCCAAAATGTATGCTTAGTCGGAAGTATTGAGTTTAGATGAATCTAGTGTCCAAACTCTACGTGAAACGTAAAAAAAAGAAAAACAAGTGGGGTTAATGTTCGGAATTGGAAATATGAATGCAAATCAATCAATTGGAGCGAGTGGGATGTTAGTGCATGTGGAGGAAAGACGAGCTTTTAAAAAAAGACAGAGCAGATCATTTTACATCTGGCACACAGTACTCACCCAACCCAACCCAAGCCTACTTTGCTCATCTCATAGCTGCTAGTTTCTTCAACCATGGCGGATCGTAATTCGGTCCTCATAGCTGCAGTTTTAGCTCTATTATTGACGATCGCCAGCTCCGAGGGACCATTCATTGTGGCACACAAGAAGGCCATTCTTACTCGTCTCAAATCCGGTGCGGAACGACTCTCTATCTCCATTGACATCTATAATCAAGGATCTGCGTGCGTTTTCATCTCTTTTCCCCCCAGATCCCACTTGTTTCTCTTCTGGTTACTACTTTTATTGCCTGGTATCTCGCGGTACTTTGCTTTGTAATGTAATATGCAGTTATTAGGATATATTAGTTGCCAAAGAAGTAGTCAGGATTTCAAGCTTATCGGTTTGAGATTTAATAATTTTTACGTATTCAATGATTTCTTAAAGATAAATATAGAGTTTGAACAAAAATTACTCAATTAGGCCTAACCTGTTCCCGGCGGTCTAGCTCCGCCCATGTTCGTTCGCGTGTAGTTGCAGTAATTAGCATTAATTGCTTTTAATCCGTCTGTTGCTATTATTACTACTTATTAATCGCGTGAGTGTTACTACATGGAAGCATTCTTACTACTACTTTTTGGTGTCGTTGAATTCCTCATCTTATCCATCTGTTCCGATTGGTGGCTAATGTGATTAATTGAATATTTCTTTCCTTGTTACTCCCTTTCCTGACATGATATTACAATTTTAAATGGTTCCCTGTCGCCTGTGTATGCCTTCATTTGTTGGATCAAGTATGATTGATAGTAAAATATCTCAGCCTTATCCATATCATGCTTTCTATCATTTCCTTTTTTTCCCTCTTATTTCTAATAGAATTGATTTTTCTTGCTCCCTAATCATATGATTGATTGTTGGATCAAGTATGATTATCGCCGTTTTCCTTCTTTTGATCAGCCAAATGTCATTAGTTGAGGTTTCTGTCCTTTCCTGCGGGTGTACGCCCCAAATTAGGCGGAGCATGACTGGCACCTGATGCCGTGAACTCTTTAAACATAATCATGATGTACGTGCATATGAACTCTTTAAACAAACTTAAATCTTTTAACATAAAACATGTGGTTCGCTTGTCCAACATATATCAAAATCATAACTTCACCGTAAACTCATAATCATAGTGCGAAAATCATAACTCAATACATATACATGTGAAGTAAAATGAGAATTCTCAAGTACATAACTAAACCTCCCGCAATGTGTCAATGGAACCTTCGAAAAACGTACATGAAAATAGTGGCATGAGGCAAGTCCCCGGCTCATCCAAAAAAATGTCTAATATATTTTCGAATAGTATTCCTCAGCCTAATCACTATAGCCAAATTGACATAACAGAGGAGGATGAGGGAAAATGACTGCAGAGGAAAGGTTTTTTGCCGTTTCTAAGAGGTAGATGAGGTAAGGAGAAGTTGAGGAATCCAAGTCAGCTGTTTAAGCCCTTTGAGTAGTTGCAAGCATAAGATTTTTTATTAGTGAAAACATTGTTAATTCTCTGAAAATTAACCACTAATGATATTTAGTCAATTAAATCGTTCCTACCTTGTCAACATTTCGTATCTCAAACTTGTGTGTGCATGCTTTTACCTGCCTTAAATTTAATACTGCTTTAGCAAGGACTGGCAGTCTATTTTCTGAATCTTCCCTTTCTTATGTCTATCCACCATTAGATCTCGGAGATTTGGTGATGCTATTTCTATGAAATGGATTCTTTGTGTTCTTTCTTTATTTTTTTGTAAAAAATAATGTGTTGCTGATCTTTTGACACGAATAAGCTCTTATTTGTTCAGGACAGCATATGATCTAAACCTTAATGATGATAGCTGGTCTCAAAATGTGTTTGACATTGTCGCTGGCAAGACATCCATGTCATGGGAAAGGCTGGATGCGTGAGTTCTCATATTATTTGTGATATCTGACAATTAAGTATCTTTAAATTTATCTCTTTATCATACTTGTTTATCTGATGTCAGGGGATCTGTTCTCTCGCATTCCTTTGAGTTGGAGGCTAAGACAAAAACAGTGTTTTATGGTGCACCAGCAGTTATAACATTCCGCATCCCCACAAAGGCTGCTCTGCAGGTTTGACATTCTCATCAATTTCTTGACATGCTTCTTCCTGTTTGGTTGATATGGATGGTTTTGGATCTTAAATGTTTTTGTTCTAGGAGGCATACTCAACTCCAATCCTTCCTCTTGACATACTAGCTGATAGACCTCCTGAGAAAAAGTTTGATTGGGTAAGCTTAAGTACTAGTTGCAGCTGCACACAGCCACCTAAATATGGTTTTAACTGGTCATTGTTTCTTATAATGACTTCCTTTAATTTTATTTTATTTTTCTTGCATGGATATCTTACACTGCTGGCAAAAATTCACAGGCTAAGGTATGATTTCTTCCTGTATTATTATTGGTTTTGAGAATGATTACAATCATGTAAAACTAGAAATCGATTTGGCCAAGAAAGAAAGAAGATGAAGAAGACGTGAGGGAGCGGGGAGAAGAAATACTTTTCTGGAAAGAAACTTTTTTTCTTTTTTGGGCATCAAAGACTTTTTCTTTTTTTTGTTGCATTTCATATTTTATTCGACTAGTCGCCATGTCAGCCACAAGTCAACTCCGCGCATTTTGTTTCATTTACAATTTGCTAGTGAAGGGTTTAATAGGTACATATCTGCCAACTTTAGGTGTTCAATAGGTCGAGCCCTAAGATAAGAAAAAAATTAGTGCCAAGGTTAAGGTGACGCCGATGTATTTGGCTGCAAATGTTAAAAGTAAACTACATGGTGTAGAAAATTTGAGGACAGTGTGAAACATGGAGTATATAGTCTCATTTGATATCCCCTAGCGCTCCCCAAAGTTGGACATGTTTTATGACATCTTGAATGGCTGTATCTTACATTTCTCACGAGATTCCCTTCTTCAAAAGTAGTGTGGGATTTCTCTTGAACTTATGATGGCTTCGGTGGAAGTTTTAAGAATTAGGTCCTAACTTTCATCTGTCTTTGTTTTTTTGCAGAGTTTGTTGATAAAATATGGATCTTTGATTTCTGTGGTCTCAATTGTGGTTCTGTTTGTATACCTGGTGGCAACCCCATCAAAATCCAGTGTCGCAAAGGGAACCAAAAAGAAACGCTGAATGTTGGTTCCACAACATGGTCTTTATTCAAGCAAGGATGCATATCAAGTTGGACACCTTCAGTTTTAGTTTTTTCGCGTCATAGGTATCACAGGTTACCAGTTTAGATTTACACTATAACGTCTTGAGGAATTGATCAGTAAGCTGAATTGTTTTTCTCCGCAGATATCTAGGTTACAGATTCAGTGTAAGAGATTGTTGAACATAGTTTTAGTCCTTGAACAATAGATCAGTCGCCTGTTTCTTGAGCAGCAACGATTCATTTTCTTATGGTTCCTTCCAGTGCTTTTTCTTCTTTTTTAATGAGGTTGAGGTGCAAAGAGTTTTGCCTGCCCAAATGGTGGGTTCTTTAAAAATCATTATCTGAGAGAGCACTTAATCTTTCTCTGACTTGCTAGGTAATCGCAGGAGATGCGAACTTATTCATATGTTTATTTCAAAACCTTTCTCTAATTTAAAAGTTCCTTCAAGTCAACGTAAGTAATCAGCTATAAATTTAATGTGGAATAACTTTAGAAAAGTTTGAGACTTTTATCGCTCAGAATCTCATTTATATACTAATTCATATCCTAGTCTTATCAAGTTAAAAGAGTAGTCAATCTGAAAATGATTATAAATCATATAGTCGGGCAGAGAGAATTTAGAGTAGAAAGTAAAAATATAAAACACATAAATCTATTCTCATTTTCCTGGCTATGGAGTAAATGAAGCCGGAAATTCGCAAAGAGATCCATACAGCAAGATAAGGAAATGCCCTTTAAATTGTGGATCACCAGATTCAGAAAAGTGAATGGTCTCCATTCCAATAAGTTGATAGTTGAACTAAGAATACATAACAGTTCATTTGAACAAATTAAAGTTACAAGAGGCAGAGGGAAGCAGATGCACACATGTCCTCTACAACGTCCGGACGAAATCTGGTGCGTCCTTCCTGGGACCAACCAATGTTCGATACAAGTACATCTTCTCGACCTTTTGCCTGTCATCAGAGCAAGTGTCTGTCTGGTCGCTCTCGCTGATGATCTCCACATTGAGCCTCGGCATCTTCTGCGCAACAGCCTTGCATGCTCCAAGGGTCACTTGGCAGGACGACATCCAAAGGGATCGCATTGTCTCATACTTCCCCACGTCCGCCAGAAGTGCCACATTACCAAAAGGACTATCCCTGATCTCAAGTTTTTTCATTTTCTTGCACCCGTTCAACACATATAGCATCCCCTTGTCACTATCTCCAGCAAAGGCTATGGAGAGCATCTCAAGCTGCTCAGCATACATTCCTATGTAAAGGAAAACCTGATCAGTTAGAAGACCAGAGACTGACAGCCGCTTGAGGCCTTTGCACGACTGTACAATTGCCCCAAAACCTTCGTCTAGTGGCTGCATGGTAACTGCATCTGGCACAGTTGGGTTAAGAGTGCACAACCTAAAACGAATAAAGTTTGGGCAATTTTTGGCAACGGTTATAAGTGCAGCATTAGTCATCTGCTGGCAGAAATACAACAATGAGTTGAGCTTTGGACAACCGGCTGATATTGCAACCAAGCCCTCTTCAGTTACAGCAGCATGGCCAAATCCATGAAGGTCAGATGGGAAGACCCTTAATTCCTGCAATTCTTTACAAGTAGAAGCCACAACACCTAGCCCTTTATCTCCAATAGTATCCAGAATCTGTAAAATCAATATTTACAGTGTCAAACAGTTGTAGGAAAATAGAGAAACAAGGAAATAATTAAAAGGGGGCAAGAATATCAACCCATAGGCGCTCTAGTTTTCCACAGAAACGAATCAGCTTTATAAGTTCAGCACTGTAGATTCCAGGTGCGTAGCTCAAGTTCAGGGACGACAAATTCAGGCAAATTGGATAAATAGCAGGCAGGCAGCGAGGAGCAATCTCCAAGAACCCCGACAAGCTCCTAATAGAAGTACACCTCTTCAGAGCATTCTTTAGTTTGTTGTAAGTCTCAGAAACTGGATCACTGATAAAACTCCCTGTCCCCAAGTCCACTAAGTGAGGAGCTTTAACTAAAATCCTTTGAAGAGCATCAAGAGGCACAGTATGATTTAATCTCAGACTTCTTAGGTTTGGACATCTAGCCACTAGCCTCTCAAGAGCTGCCAAGTTAACTTCTCCTTTGAGGCAAGCAAAATTCAAAGAGACAAGAGTAGTGCAGTTGTCTGAAAAACAACTAAGCCACTGTCCTCTGCGGTCTTCGACTTCGTTTTCCTGCAAGTCCAACTCCCTTAAAAACCTACAAGAATCAGACAACCAATTTCAGTTAATCATCTGCCCTATGTATCATTAAAATGCATCACAAATTTGCCTTAACACAAGTTCAAACCATCCTTGATCTCCTCACATACATTCTTCCCCGAGACATCATGGGTATGAAAATTTGTAGAGAACCAAGGTGCAGCGAAGAAAGGTGTTTACATATCTTACTTCATACACAGAGCGAGCTATAAAGAAGTGTGCTGCTTTAAGAGACAGTTGATTGCGAATGAATATGACATTTCAACATGAACTACCATGAGCCACCAAAAAGAGAGATTTATTCTATTAGAACTTATTAAAGTAGACTGAAGAACAGAACTTGCGTAAACTGTAGACAGTTTAACACCCAATACTAAACAAGCGTGCACACAATTTGGTATATTGCTTGGTTAAGAACGAATACCCAGAGAAGCCACAAGGATGAAGAACTGCAGTACTGTAGGAAAGCACTAGCGCTACATTGATGCAAATTCACGAAAAGCAATCACACATAACAAATGCAACAACAATAAGACAAGTTAGAAATACTAATGCATATATATTATATTAGGCTGAAAGATTTGCTGCGGTAAAGGAATATATACCTGCAATTGGAAGCAATAGCAGCAAGACCATCAGTGGAGAAACCTTCACAGCTAACCAAAATCAAAGACTTGAAATTAGGAAAGGATCGCGAGAGTAGCTCAAGGCTCTCATCCGAAACCACCATCCTCTTCAAACGAAGCTCCTCCAAGTTCACACCACTCGCAGCCATCGCCTCAATCCAAGGGTCAACATAACCTCCCCAATCATGAGGGACCAAATTGAAATCCGCAAAATGGGGCTTCCCTTTCAGGGTTAGCGACCTAAGCCTCGGAAACCTAGCAATCACTCTCTCAGGGCTCACAGCATAGCAATTTCCTACAAACACCTTCTCTCTACTGAACCTCTCAACTCTATACCAAGAATTACAGACCAGAGAGACCGCATTTCTGTCCCTGTGGGAAGTCAAGAAATTGAAGACATGCTCCAACACTTCCTCTGGGAAGTAATTCATCATACACTGACACAAACACATTATTTGATGGTACAACTACCCTTCCAAGATACTTATTAAGTAGAACAACTTCACATTTTTTGAACAAAAACTAGATCTAACAACAGATAGAGAATAGATCTAAAGACTTAACCTTTATAGTACTACAAGTAGAACATTTGGATAGATCTGAAAGAAAAAAAAAAGGGGGAAATTCAAGAAATACGATATTAATTAATCAGATAAGGAATATAGTCATCATCACCATCATATATAAAATAATAATATTAAGAAGCGATGATTAGAGAACAACTTTATGAAAAATGAGCAGATCTGAAGTGAAGAAGCTACTCCGACAGAGAGACAGAGCTCCCTCCGTGGGCAGTAAATCTCTTATTATTATTATTATTATTATCACTCACTCACTCATCAGAGAAGAAACTGAAACTGTTCTTCTCTCTCTCTCTCTCTCCCCATCTCAATATGATGATAAGATATCTAAGCAAAGTGTTTCACATCATCACCACTCATCAGTCTTCAGGAAAAAAAGGAAGAAAGAGAGAGAAGCGTATCTCTCCCAACTCTATTGACTAACCAAAGTAGTAACCTCAATCTTGGCTCTGGTTGAGTTAAAAGGAATGATCGGACGGTAGATATATGTCCTTGAGAGAAGAGTAACATGCATGTGTCTTTATCTCAAAAGCAATGCCAGTTTCACCAAAATTGGCCATTCCTCTCACCATCTATTTACACGAAATGCCATTTTGTTGATAAGCTTTTCTAACCACACCATATGGTTCTTGGTAATGGACTTATAGCCTCTTTAGTGTCAAAAGAGGTTTTTTTTTTGGTTAAATGTCTGATTTGTCCTTCTACTTTTATCTCTGTTTGAGTTTCTTATCAAAAATGTCCCCGTCATTATACATTAGTTGCACATTTATCCCTCACCCATCAAAACCACTCTCCCAAATTTTTAAGGAACACGTGGCATTCTTTGATTGGACCAGACGATCCGCCACATTCTTTTAATTAAAATCCGTCTGACCCAATAACTTAACCTAGACCCATCAGTTTAGACCAGTCCATTTTCCATCGAGCCTTTCATCTCCCTCAGAAAGAAAAGACTTAGGATTCATTCCAATCAATATTTCCAGCTCCATTGTAAAGTCTTTCTCTCCCATTTGCTTTCTTCTTCGCTTAACATACATTGGGTTGTGACGATTTTCCACCATAGCAAGTTTTCTCATGTTAAAAAGTAGTTATTCATCAAAGAGGAGGTGCCATTGTGGGGAAATTGTCAACCACTTTACTTCAACGACTCCATATAATCCCGGAAGGAGATTCTTTAAGTGCTCTAAACCTTATGTATGTATTATTTCATTTATTCTGGTTCCACTTGATTTTTTCGATAATTTAATTTTTTTTCTTGTATTATTGGTTCATAATTACAAGTTGTATGCTTTGTGTTTGGTAGATAAGCTCGTGCGGTTATTGGGAATGGCAAGATGATGTGTTACCAGATCGAGCACTCATTACAATTAACAATATGAATTACAAATTGGATGCCGCTAATGTTAAACTCAACAATATGAAGTTGACGTTGGATGCGATTATTTTTGAAAGGGACAAATTAAAGGAAAAAGTGGATGGCTTGAAGGCTTTAAAGAATTCGAAAGAGAACAAAGCTCGTAAATCGGAAGAGAAAGTTCTAAATACAAAGATCGTCATTATGATTTCATGGGCAATATTTATGAGATCTGTTGCTGCAATGCTAATGAAGTGAAGTTGATATATGAAGTGCAACTTTTCAAGTTTTTATATTGGTACTTAAGTTGTAATGTTTTGGTACTTAAGTTAGGAACTGTTTCCAGGTTTTCATGACTTTATATTTTGGTTCTTTTCAGCTTTTCATGGCTTCATGTTTTGGTACTTAGTGAACTTAGTTCAGCTTGGTAAATATGTACTCATTTTACATATTTGCATCCGGTGTAAACATATTTGCTGAGTAATAGAAACTTCGTAAACGAGTTAAACTTGGTGTAAACATATTTGCTGAGTAATAGTTCAGGCTGGTAAACGAAATGCATAAGCTGAAAACATATTTGCTGAAAATGAGTTTCTAACTTGGTGTAAACATTTGTTTCATTCAAAACTTAGTTCTGCATCTCCATAACAATAACTAAAATTCACATAACAAATCTGCATTTGTTTATAGCAGTAGACAAACAAATCTGAAACAAATTAAAATCTGCATTTTGCTTAACAACAGAACTAATATATATTTTGCTTAACAACAGATTTAATCTGTATTTTGCTTAACAACAGAACTAATATGCAGTAGACAAACAAATCTGAAACATATTTTTTAACAGCAGCAGTAAACAAAGAAATCTGTATTTTGCTTAACAACATAACTAAAATTTAAAAATTTCATAACAGCAGCAGTAAACAAATCTGCCCAGCAGCACTATACAAATATCAAATTTCAGTTTGATGGACTATTGGATGCAAAATTATGACCCCCAAAAACTTACAGGCACTTGGTCATAATAAGACCTCCAATTTACCATCAAATAAACCAAAAATAACAATTGATTATACTGTCACAATGCAGTAACTACAAGCCCAAAAGAATACTACTACCACACATCATTTGTTTCTCTTCATTGGCACCAACTTCTCAATTCATTGCCTACTTTGCATTTCCAATTGTCCTCCAGTAATAGCAGTTTTTCCCTTCCATGTGAGGTTGCCTAGTGAGTAAGGAAGATTTGGTGGAACACTTAAACCATTATGATCATCTTTGAATGCAATTACCCTTGATCCTGAAAGTTGTGATGGTTGTTGTCTCTGTTGAAGCCTTATTTTTTCTTCTGACACAACCATAGGCCTTATAGCTGGTTCATCTTCTAGTTCTGGATGCTCAAAAGCAGCAGCACAACTTGAAGTCTCCCTATAGACACTTGGTGTAGGCATGAAAACAAACTATGGGCCTTGACTTGCTTGACTACATTGGGGTGTAGTAAGGTTGATTTCTTCTTGTGGGTGTTGCCCCACTTCTTCATCTTCATCAAGCATTTTTTGCCCTTTCTCCTTGTTGGGTGGATATTAAACAAGTTAGATGTTAGATAAATCCATTAATGAGTGAAAGAATGTACTCAATTAATTATTACCTTGTCATATCCCCTAGAATTATGCTTTGTCTCTCCACAATTGCTGCACGTCATAACTCTTCCCTTCCTAGAAACTCCCCACTCACCTTGCCTCTTGATTGCTTCATCGTTTTGCCTTGTTCTCTTGATTTTAGGCCTCCCAGCCAACTTGACTAACTCGGGAGGTTTCATGGCTTGATATTCTTCAACTTTCCAAAAAAGTTCACCCCTGACTGGTTGCAATTTGTGTTTATAAGTAAGCATGTATGCTTCTTTTCTATACCACCAATTTATTTCATTCAAAGGATCCATCTTCTTGTATATGATGGCTTTAATGGCATGGAGACATAGAATTTCAGTGAGATCCCATACCCTACATGTGCATCTCTTCATAGCCATATTGACAGTGTGCCTATCTCCCTCTTTTGTGACGTCATATCCAAATTCACCATCGGAGTTAACAACACATTTATTAGCTATATTCAGGTACTCATTATATAACTTCATGCTATATGGACTGAAAGATGTAGCCCATAATCTAGCAGATTCTTCTCTCTCCCTCAACTGGTTCATTAGCTTAATCCTTATATCCTCAAGCATGTTAATGATTGGCTTCTACCTAGCTTATAAAATCCATGTATTTACGGATTCTGTGAAATTGTAGTCAACTTTTTGGTTCTTACACACTGTGTCAAAATAGGCTCTACACCAAGCTTGAGGAGGATATTTGAGTAAAGCTTCAGCAGCTTCCTTATCCATCTTGTCAATGCTCTTCAACTGGTCCTTGAAGTCTTCCTCATATGAGCACCATGAACACCACCATAACAACTTCTTGAACTCATCTATTTTTTATTTTTTGCACCAACTTGCTTCAATGTGTTTAACACAATATCTATGATTGGACTCTAGAAGCACATTATGGACTACATGAATCAACCCCTACATAAAATAAATTCAAATCAGAATAATGGACAATATTAGGAACATTCACAGATAATTCACATTCATCTACTGCATAGAAGTTAAGACACTTAAACTCATCAGATATTAAAGACAATAAATGTCTTATCCCAGAATCATCAACTACTTCATAATAGTTACCAAAAGGTCCATTTACAATTAGTTGTTGAACACCTAAATACACCAATTCCCTAGTGTACTCATTTACTAGATCAATAAAGGAAATAAGGTAAGAGTCATAACCTTCCCAAGAGTGAACAAGCTTCTTTGAATATAACACATAGGGTTTTCTGATCCAATCCCCACCATGATGGAACATTATGTCCACCAAAGTCATATTTAATATCCTGAAAAGTTAAGAAAATAAATGATTGTTATGATTGAAAAATAATGTGCAATGGATGTGACAACAAAACTGAAATACAAGTTAAACAATAAAAAAAATCTATAACAAATTGAGACTGTTAAACTGAAAGCTCCAAAAAATTAAGACCTTTAAACTGAAGGTTAAACTGAAAGAATGTTAAAATCTATTAAACTGTTAACATGTTAACTGTTAACTGTTAAACTGTTAACAAATGAAAACTTTACACTATTAAACAATAAAAAAATCTACAAACTAAAAGCTCTAAAAAAAGGACTATTAAACAATAAAGAAAATGTTATCAAACAATAAATTAATGGACCATAAGGAAAAACAAACATGGGGAACCAGAAAAATAAAAAAAATATGCAACAACAGGACCACATACAATAAGAAAATGAAGTCCCACTAGCTTTAAAATATTCAGTTGGGGTCAACAACCATACACCGACAAATAATACCTTAAACCCCAAACTTAAGACCCCACAATCTCAGTTCTGCCACCATTTTTTTCATTAAACAAACAAAAATGTCAAAACCACATGGACCACAAACTACACAAAAATCCAAAAAAAATCTATCTCAAATAAACACTAACGGAAAACCCACCTAGACAACCCATGCAAACAAAATCCACTCATAAAAAACACAACCAGCAGTCAACTATCAAGATTTAAGCTCATACTTAAAACCATAACAAGATTAAAGAACGAAATCCCTACATGTGACTAATTCGCGGCAAATTTAAGCACTAAAATACATATAACAGCTTAAACGAACATTTACTTGAAGAAAGCACTTACCTTTGACTGCAGTTGTAGGAGAAAGCATGTGGAATGAATCGATTTTAATGGGGTGCGATGAACCCTAGGTTTCTTTCTGAAGGAGATGAAAAGAGGAATGGAAAATGGACTGGTCCAAACTGATGGGTCTAGGTTAAGTTATTGGGTCGGGCGGGTTTTAATTAAAAGAATGGGGCGGGTCGTTTGGTGCAATCAAAGGATGTCACGTGCTCCTTAAAAATCTGGTAGGATGTTTTTAACGGGTGAGGGATAAATGTGCAACTAATGTATAATGGTGGGGACATTTTTTATAATAAACTCAAACGGGGGATAAATAAGGCCTATTTATGATAGTAGAAGGACAAATCAGACCCTTAACCCTTTTTTTTGTCAAAAGTATTTTTTTAAAAAAAATTGAGTTGTTTGACCAAGCTTTTGAAAAGAAAAAAAAGTATTTTTGAGTAGAAATAATTTATAAGAAGCAGAAAAAGTAGCTTCTTCCCAAAAGCCCTTTTTTGAAAAATAAATTTGAGCAAAATACACTTAGAAGTACTTTTTAAAAGCTTGCCCAAACACTAATTGCTCCTCGAACGTATTTTTTAAATCAAGTAGTCAAACACAAACTGCTTCTCACCAAAAGTATTTTTTTGAAAATCACTTCTCAAAAGAAGCTGATTTTCGAAGCTTGGCCAAACAGGCTATTAAAGATTAAAAGAAAAAGGAAACAGATGGTTGTGTATGGTCAACCAATGATTAAGTGAGGATACTTGACTAAGGATAGAGCACAGGAGCGGAGGAGAAGTTGCTAGCAGCGGGGGCATGAGGGAGTATTGGGGACGCAATTAGTATGTGGACCACGACTGTGAATTGCATTAGGGAGCAACTTGAAGGTGTTAGGGGTCTCGATCGGCTACTCAGGTGGCCACAAAGAGGACTGGTGGTGGAATAGAGAGGTCCAAGATAAACTGAAATCCAAGAAAATGTTGTATTAAAGCTAGTGGAGAGCAAAGGCGAGGAGGAGAAAAGGACGAGTAGGAACTGGTATAAGAACAGGGAAGGACAAGAAGTTAGTGGATACAACGGCTAAGACTGAAACATTTGGATGTTTATATAAAGAACTTGGGGCCAAAGGGACAAAAAGTTGTACATGCTAGCCAAGATGAGAGAAAGAAAGACCTTTGACATGTACCAAGTAAAGTGTATCAAAGACGAGAAAGGATAAGTACCGGTGGAAGAAGCACATATTAGACGAAGATGGGCAACATACTTCTATGGACTCTTAAGCAAATAAAGGGACATGAACACTATACTATGTGATTTGGAGCACTCTGATAGTAATCGAAATTTTGGGTATTGCATGCATATTAAGCTTGAGAATGTTGAGAGGGCTATGAGTAAGATGAGAAAAAGTAGAGCTACCAGGCAGACTGTCACGACCCAAACCGATGGGCCGCGACGGGCACCCAGTACCTTACTCAACCGAGTACCAAACGCATCTTTCTTATTACATCACCATAGGTAAGTGGGCCACAGGGGGCGTCATGAGATAATCCGAGTAAACATGAGGGAATACCCGACATAGGACGACCCAACCTGATATAGAAACTCATACATACGGGCCTATAAGGCCAATGTGATCCATTATATACTTAACATATAGGTCGACAAGGTCATACAAGTATCCGTATACATGACATTTGTCTACAAGCCTCTAAGAGTACATACTTATCATAAAGGTTGGGACAAGATCCCGCTATACCAAACAATACACGTCTAAATCATACTGACCAAACAAGCAACTCCGGAGCAAATGGAGCGCATCAACATCTTCCGCTGAGCTGATAGCCTACTTAGAGGACTCTCGGCCTGTCTATCGGGACCTGTGGGCATGAAACGTTGCGTCGCCAGGCAAAAGGGACGTCAATACAAATAATGTACAGAGTATGTAAGGAATGAAAATCAGTAAATAATAGACAATAGACATGAGAGGCACATGGAGTAAAAGACTCGACATGTATATCTGAATATCTCTGTGAATCATTTAATATAATAATGTCATGCATATGCGTATAAATGTCATACCATGCATAGGTATATGTGTTCATAATATCATCAAGCCTCTGAGGGCATCCCATCATATCATCTTGGTCATTGTGGGCAAATCATCAACATATACCAGCTGATCAGGTGGTGGTGAGTATATAACGCCTTAACCTTTTTCCATATACCATATACATATATACGCGTATATAACGCCATCTGGTTATGGGTCAATGTACATGTATAAATGAATGCAATGCATGAGAAATACGTCAATAGAATCTTTTAGAATGTAATAAGAACATTATTCATATGATTAATATCATGAAGTAAGCTTTTTCAACTTACGTATTTTTCTGAGACCCATGAACAGATGATAAAATAATAGGACACATGGGAATTCAAGAACATAGGCACCTCTAATACTTCTATGAATAGATTCATTTATGGAACTTGTGCATTTTCTCGTTTCGTTCATGTCGTATAGATCATGACAAAAAAAATAAGGGATAGTCTTAACATACTTGAACCGATTCTCTTGACAATCTTCTAACACACATTAATAGCAACAAAACACGGAACAAGTCGTATGAAAAGCTCGAAGCAATCACGTTTCTATGCAAAGAAAATCTTGGCAGAAACATTTCCTTAAGCACTTAGCAATAATGTTTCTATGCAAGGATATTTTGGAAAATGATTTAACACTAATATGTAAGGAAGCTTGGCTGAAGCTCTTACAAATAACATTACTAATGTATGGAAGCTTGGTTGAAATTCTTTCTTATGAGATTATAAAAGTTATCCAACTTTTTAGGTGGCCCCACATAATAAGATGACTAAGACACTTAATTCTCTAAAGTTGTCATATTTCTTTATGACTTAAGAGTCATATTCTAACCAAGGTTCTTGGCTGCCACATTTTTGGCTTGTCAAGCATATCCAAATTACTTAATTAACTTAATCACTTAGTTAATCTCCCACTAAAAATTCATAATTACCCAATTATCTACATAATTAAGAATTATCTCAAATTACTTAAAATATTGCTCATTTTTAGCACACCTTGTACACCTCGCTATCATGGTCATGTGGTACCTTGTATGGCACTAGTCCATAAATACCGGGTATTTAGCTCGAACCGAATTTTATCCCAAAAATGTCAAACTTTGACGAAATTCATTTTCTTCGATTTGCTTGCCCTCTCACTTCATGAATTTACACATCACTTATTTGAAATGGAATAATTCTTATAATCTCCAAAATAATCTCATTCCCGAACTTACGTCGATTAACTTACGATGAAACTTTAACATACGAAATGCGGGATGTAATATCTCATTTTCTGAGCTTCCATCAATTTACTTATGGCGTACTTCCATGTATGAAAATATGGGGTGTAACACAGACGAAATCCAAGCTCAAGGATGTTGGAGTGGAATTCCACTTTTATAGTCCTAAAACACCAAAAAACGAGGAACAGTCATGGCTAAGCGATGAATATTGTTACTTAGATAATTTTTATGGTCCGATAAAATTTTAGGAGATCCAGGTCCGGTGGCCCGGGCCCATGCAGATGGCGTGGGATATAGCACACGAAAATTTGGGACTTGGGTGAAATTCCTGTTTTATGGCCCTAAAATGCCAAAAACTGAGGAAGGGTCATGTCGAGGCGTTGATTATGGTTCCTTAGGTCATTTTTTATGGGCTGGGTAAATTTTTGGTGATCCGAGTACGGTGTCCTGAGCCCATACCGATGGCGTGGGTAATAGCACACGAAAATCTAAGAATCGGTCGAAATTCCAGTTTGATGGCTCTAAAACACCAAAAAGAGAGGAACGGTCAAGGCGAGGCGGTGACTATTGTTCCTTAGGTGATTTTTTATGGTCCAACTAAATTGTAGGCGGTTCGGGTCCGGTGGCCCGGTCCATGCTAGTGGTGTGGGCTATAACATATAAAAATTTGGGAATCTAGTAGAATTCCTGTTTATGGCCCTAAAATGTCAAAAATCAAGGAAAGGTCATGGCGAGGCGGTGACTATAGTTCCTTAGGTCATTTTATATGGGCTACCAAAATATTAGGTGATCAGAGTCTTGTGGCCCTGGCCCATGACGATGGCGTGGGCTATTGTTCCTTAGGTGGTTTTTGATGTGCCGACAAAATTTCAAGAGTCCGAGTCTGTTGGCTTATGGTAGGCTATAATCTCGTGTTTTAGTTGCATATTGCATTCTAATTTACTGCACTTTAATTGAGTTTGAGTTTTAATTGCTAGTATTTTGTACTAACTGTGTGTTTTATGCCTTGTAGGAGGATTCCGAGCTATGTAGATATTACGAAATGAATTCGAGCTATTTGGAGATTTGAAGTATGATTAAAAGCCCAAGGTATTAAATCGGGATCACGTTAGGGGGTCGAAAACCACGTTTGGATATCAAAAAGTCACGAAAAATCCGTACTTTGAGAAAACAACACACCCGGTACGCGTGGCGAAATTCCAATTTTATCGACCTAAAATGCAAAAAATGAGGAATGGTCATGGCGAAGCGGTGACTATTGTTCCATAGGTGGTTTTTGATAGGTCGGCAAAATTATAGGCGATCCCGGTTCGGTAGCCCTTGTCCATGTCGATGGCGTAGACTATAGCACGCAAAAATTTGAGAATTGGGCGAAATTCTAGTTTTATGGCCCTAAAACGTTAAAAATGAGGATCGGTCATGGAAAGGCAGTGAATATTGTTACTTAGGTCATTTATGGGCAGGCAAAATTTTAAGCAATCCGGATTCGGTGGCCTGGGCCTATTCACATGGCGTGTGCTATAATCAAGTGGAACTCCTCCTTTTTAAGGCCCTAAAATGCCAGAAAATAAGGAATGGTCTTGGCGAGGCAGTGACTATTGTTCCTTAGGTGATTTTGATGGGCTAACAAAATTTCAGGCGATCCGTATCCAGTGGCCCAGACTCATGCTGATGACGTGGGCTATAGCACACGAAAATCTTGAAATTGGGTTCTAGTTTTATGGTCCTAAAACGTCAAAAATTGAGGAACGGTCATGGAGGGGTGGTGACTGTCGTTCCTTTGGTCATTTTTGATGGGGTCGGCAAAATTTAGGTGATCTAGGTCTGATGATCCGGGACCATGTCGATGGCGTGGACATAACACACGAAAATCTGGCAATCAGGTCAAAATCTAGTTTTATGGACCTAGAACGCCAAAAATGAGGAACGGTCATGGAGAGACAATGACTATTGTTCCTTAGGTAATTTTTTGATGGGACGGAAAAGTTTCATTTGATCAGGGTTCGGTGGCCCAGGTCCATACCGATGTCGTAGGCTATAACACATGCAAATCTGGGAATCGAGCCTAATTTTATGGCCCTAAAACATCAAATAACGAGGAAAGATAATGGCGATATGGTGACTATTGTTCCTTAGGTGGTTCTTTATGGGCCGTAAAATTGAAAGTGATCCGGGTCTAGTAGCCTAAGCCCATGCCGATGGCATGGGCTATAACACATGAAAATTTGGAAATGGGGCAAATTCCAGTTTTATGGCCCTAAAACTCCAAAATATGAGAAACGATCATGGTGAGGCGGTGAATATTGTTACTTAGGTTATTTTTGATGGACTGACAAAAGTTTAGGCGATCTGGGTCCGGTTAAACAGGCCCATGCATATGGTGTTGGCTATAGCACACAAAAATTTGAAAATTGGGCTGAATTCTAGTTTTATGGCCCTAAAATGCCAAAAAATGAGGAACAGCCATGGCGAGGCGGTGACTATTGTTCCATAGGTTATTTTTGATGGGCCACCAAATTTTAGGCAATTTGATTCTGGTGGCTCGGGCCCATATCGATGGCGTGAGCTATATAGCACACGAAAATTTGGGAATCGGACGGAATTACAGTTTTATGGCAAAAAAATGAGGAATGTTCATGAAGAGGCGGTGACTATTGTTTCTTAGGTCATTTTTATGGTCTGGAAAAACTTTAGGCGATCCGAGTCCAGGCCCATACCGATGGCATGGACTATAAAACTCGAAAATCAAGGAAACAAGTGGAATTCCAGTTATATGGCCCTAAAATGCCAAAAAATAAGGAACGATCATCGAGACATGGTGACTATTATTCCTTAAGTTATTTTTGATGGGCCAAAAAATTTTAGGAGATACGGATTCGTTGACTCGAGCCCATGCTAATGGCGTGGTCTATAACACACAAAAATTTTAGAGTCGGACGATCCAATTTTATGACCCAAAAATGATTTTAAAAAATGAAGAACGGTCATGGGGAAGTATCAGGTGGTTTTTGAATGGACGACAACATTGTAAGCGATCCGGGTCTGGTGGAATGGGCCCATACCGATGGCGTGGGCTATAACACACGAAAATTTGAGAATCGAGCGGAATTTCAATTTTATAGACCTTAAATGCCAAAAAATGAGGAACTGTCATGGTGAGGTGGTGACTATTGTTCCTTAGGTTGTTTTGATGGACCGAAAATTTTTTTAGGTGATTACTGTCGTCCGAATGTATGCAGATAGCGTTGGCTATAGCACACGAAAATTTGGAAATTGTGTGGAATTCCAGTTTTACGGCCCTAAAATACAAAAAAAAATAAACGATCATGGAGAGGCGGTAGCTATTGTTTCTTAGGTGTTATTTGATTGGCCAAAAAAATTGGCGATCCGGATTCGGTGGCCCTGGCCCATGCAGATGGTGTGGGTTATAACGCACGAAAATCAGGGAATCGGGTAAAATTCCCGTTTTATGGTCCGTAAATGCCAAAAAATGAGAAATAGTCATAGAGAGGGAGTGACATTTGTTCCTTAGGCTGTATTTGATGGGCCACCAAAATTTAGACGATCGGGGTAGGTGACAGAGCCAAGCTGATGACGTGAGCTGTTGATACCCAATTTTGCCCTCATATTTTTTCAAATAATATAAATACTTTTAAAACATCATTTTACATCATTATTTAGTTTAAAAATCTATATAAGCATTTTCCTACAATTTTTCATAATTTTTAGAGCTTTAAAATTGATTTTCCTACATTTAAATTACTTTAATAATTTATTAATTACTCCTTTCAATTATTTTTGTGATGACTTAATTACCTAAATTATTATTTGCATCCATAATACATGTTTCATATATTTTTACTGCATTTTATATAATTACATTAGTATTTTTAAGCTATTTGCACAATTTTATAGTAATAGTCTATACTCATACATAATTGCATTCTATTTATACCAAAGTAGCATTTTATATTTTGATAAATTCTAAATTATTGTTGTTAATAATTTTAGTTCATAAATAATATTATTTTTTTTATTTATTAAGCATTTTCAGAAATTATTTTTGATAAATTTTGTGTATTTAAATAGTAGCCCAGCTTTAAACCAATTTTCAGACCAATTTTGGCCCAACTTTCCAGCCCAATCCAAGTAGCGCTTTTAAAATCTGGGCGTGACCCGCTCGAAATAACCCGCCCCAGTCCCATTAAAATCCTGGTCGTTGATCTTATGAGATCAACGGACTACGATTAAACCCCTCTTTTAATTATCCACCCCAACCCTAACCCTCACATTCACTCTGCCCAACCGCCCTAAAACACTCTCCACTCCCCCCTCTTTCATGAACCCTAGCCATCACACCCAGTTCCTCTCTGATTCCAACCTGGATATGGAATCTACCTACGATATACTTACCTTAGTAATCTTCTCTCACTATTGGTCGTCCATTTATGGTGTTACTTAGGTGCATGCCTAAGTTTGGCAAGTATCACTTCCGAGATCGGACTAAAATGGCTCGAATCTTTGATCTTGGGCGTTATTCCATCTATATACGCTCAACAAAGAGCGATTTGCACTCTTAGTTCGAGTTTCAGACGATTGAACCCAATTAGGGTTTGAGGCTCTCCATCTCCTTTACTGATTTCGATTTGCATGTGATATTTTCTTTCCTTATTTGTGCTTAATTGATTGTTTTCCATATTTGTTCTTTCAATTTCTACTATTATAGAAACCCCTCCCATTCCCCTTTAATAGAGACCTTTTAATCGTTAGATTTCACTAAAAATTGAAGTTATTGTTCTCTCATTCTCTTGTTCTATATTTTGATTCTTGGACGACTAAAATCTAAGGCCATCGGGATTCGAATTTTAACTTTTTCTTGACGTGAGCACTGCCCGGGGTTTATTTGAAGCCCTTGGAAACTCTGACGCACTAAGATTCTGGGTTCTTGCTCTTTGATATTCAGAGTACTGTGGAGTTTATCCTTTCTTGTTGTCTGTTTAACTGGTAAGTTTCTTGACTTTACGATTTCATTCTTTTATGTTTATATCCTGCATATTTACACCTCTGAAATTTCATGACTTAGTGTGATTTTGGGCTCTCTCTGTGTGCAACTTTGTTAGCATTGAACTTGTTTTGTAATCTGAACCTCTCCTAGCGCTTGATGTTACCTAATGCTACCAGTTCTAGGACATGTTTATGCCTAATTTGAATAATTTGGACTTTCTTAAGTTGGTTTAGCTAATATGTTGGTGCCTGAATGTTCATATTTGTTGCTGGGCATGAGTATGCTTTCCTACTTTGTTCTGAATCCCTGTAACGAATGACTCATATTTGTAATGTGTTATAACCTGTGTTAAGACCTTCACTATTAGATATGACCTGCTCTCTTGCTATTGTTTCACTCAACATGTCTTTGTTTACTTTATTCTATATCCTTAGTAATTGTTCGAGACCTTTATAGTAACTATCTCAACTTGTGTTTCCTTACTATGTTTGATATTTTAACCATGTCTGTCTTTTGACACTGTGATGGATACTTAACATAATTGGGATCCGTAGGCTTTAAACTCTTTAAGTTGGTACTCTACTCAGACTTGTTTGGTATTACTCACCTTTGTATGTTAATCTTGCAATCCAGGGAAACTTGACTCTTCTCTAACTCTCTCAATGTGTTTTCTACCAATATGTTACTTTTTTCTAAGTTTTAAACCTGATTCTAAGTCTTGTTGACCCTCTTAATTAACATGTTTTGTGTTTAGACAACTTTGCTATGCCTGCTTTTAAAATACAAGTATGTCTCTTCAGATTCTGTCCCTTAATCGTAGTTCTCTCACTCTCTTTTGTTACCCATATTATTCTGAATCTATCACTCTTGGCCGGTTGAAAGCCAAGGCCGCTAAGACTCTCCCTATTAACTTCCCTAGTGTGAGCACTACTCGGGGTCCATTTGAGACCTTTGTAAACTCTGACACACTAGGAATTGAGGTTCTTTGGCCATTCTCTTTACTATTGAGAACTGAGCTATCTTTGACACTCAGTTCTTTCCCCCTTCTGTCTACTGACTTTTCAAATTAGTTTGTTTAAGTTTGGGTCATATGGTAAATTTGTGGTTGTTTGGTTTGGCTTGAGTTCCTCTATGGATTCTGGGTTGTGCGTATGGATATAGTTCCCTGTTAGGATCTGAGTATGCTAATTGGTGAAGAAAGAGTTTTGTTGAAGGTCCCGTCAATACTGGGTATCTCTTTTGGGCATGTTATGGGCCTACTCTTATTGCTTGTATAACATTTTGTAATTATATTTATCATTGGGTCTGTAATAATGTTGTAATAAACAACTAGGGTGTTAGTGAAATTGGGGAAACAAGTATATTCTAGTGTTTGCATGAAAGGGGTAGAAAGCATGCATATAGGATTCATATGATCTACTTGTTATCCAGCCTGCTATATATGTCATTCAATTTCCATGTGCACTGGTAGATATCATGTTATTAGGAAAGTCACACACTCACACAACTTGTATGCTATCAAAGCGTAAGTGTTTTATTTATTCCCATGTTTACAACTAGAAAACATGCCTATAGGAAACAAAAAATGACAATGACCATTCTTCCAATTTGCATAACTGCGACATATTCACTAGAAATCATGCCTATAGGATTTTTAATTATTTAATTTGCTATTGTATCATATTATTCTAGTTATACCCGTGTAATCCTTATTTATGTTATAATAAATTCCTTTGACCTTTACTCTCTTTGTTTATCTTGCCTAATTGTAATCCACATAGTCTTAAGTTCGGCCGAGACCCACAGTTGTGGACCTCGAAGAGTACCTAACACCTTATCTTTGAGGTAATTTGAGCCCTTACCCGATCTTTGGTGGCGTTGAATAGTCAAATAGAGTTATTTGCATGATAGGTGCCCTAGTGCACCTTAAAACCTGTTAGGTGGCAACTCTTATCTTCTTTTAACACCCTGTCTCCTATCCAAAAGAGTTGTAACATGTCAAATCCCGATTTCACGAGAAAATGGGGCGCGACAATATGGCGACTTTGCTGGGGATATACTTAGACTCTTACCATAATGAACTTGGCTTATGTGGATTATTTTCTTTGTTATAAATGCACATCCCTTCCCTTCTCCACCTTTATATGTTTAAATTTTTTATAACATGCACATCCCTTCCCTTCCCTTCCCTTCCCCACCTCTATTTGTTAAAATTTGTTATAATATGCGCATCCCTTTCCTGTTTGCCATTGTTTTCTACGTCTATTTAAATACTTCTATATTATGCATCTCCCATCCCTACTCCCTTACTTGATTTATTACATTCTCGCGTATATTCCACGAACTAACTTCTTCCTTTGTCTTTCTTTCTTATGTTTTTCATGTTTTACCTTATTACTGTATTTACTGCTTTTACATATTTATCATGCAAATACTTGGCAACGTGTTATTGCCTATGCATAAAGCATGCTCCACATCATACTCCATTTGTGCCAATCATCAACATGGCGACACTTGATGAGTGTCTGCGCTCTTCCAAAAATTACCCCTTTTAAAATTGGAAAGGCTTATTTGTGGTAGACTAGTCGATAACCAGTGTAGTCAACGATCCCGTGCCTTTCCCTCTCAAGTTGTCTACTTGAGAGTACCAATCTAGACCATTTTAGAAACCTTAGTCCAACATCAAATTCACATGCATCATGTTAAACCTAGTACGGGTCGGTGTTAACGTAATAGCCCGCTAAGATAAGCCTTGTCCAAAGTCCGACGAGATTTCCACAATCCCAATGGACAATGCCATGTTATGTGCATCACTTAGAGAAAATATGCCAATATGTTGATCATTATTGTGTAAATGGTCGGATCTGCAGGGGGAAAGGGCTAAATTTATTTGCTTGCGGAAAATGAAGCACGAAATCCCCGAGTTTGGCATGGTCCAAAACATCCCACCTCTGCTTCTTGATTGGTGGAAAAATCTTGCGCCTTGCGACAAGAATCATATAAGAAGGGTCCTTGGTAATTTTTCGTCCTTGCTAGACATCCAACCAAATAGGGCATTGATCGAGGCCGCTACCATGTTTTGGGAAGAGAAAGGGTCGTCTTTCGGTTTGGTGACATAGAAATGACTCCTCTCCTTGAATAAATAGGAGGATTCTCTAAGCTTCCATGGGATAGTCCAAGGTTATTAGTACTAGAGAATCGCACCCCTCGCGGTTTTCTAAAAATGCTGGGTCTCAAGAAAAATGATGAGTTGCTTTGTTTGAAGAAGGCATACATCCCATCCGAATTCCTTTATGAGCGTTATGGGCACAACAAGTCATATCACATTCATCATGATGAACTCACCATTACTTCCTTTGGTTGGACGCACCGTCGATTTTATGTGTTCATTGTCTGCTTTTTGGGGTTGATATTTCCAATGAAAGGGGGAAATATCCACACTCGTCTAGCCATAGTCGCCAGGACTATGATGGAAGACATCAAGGGACAAACCTATACTATCATCTCCATGATCTTAGCTGAAATGTACCGCGCTCTAGATCGGTGCAAACAAGGATTCAGGCACTTCGAAGTTTGTGCTTTTTTACTGCAAGTCTGGTTGTTAGAACATTTTCATAGGGGAGAATACTGCCAAGAGCTTTTGCATCGACCGTTGAATGACTACATAGCTTACCATCACCCAAAGAAGATGACATTTATCCTAGACAAGTTTACACAACCTGCAAATGCTATGAGTTGGGTACATTTCTTTAGCAATCTAACAGACGAGCAGGTACATTGGATGTTTGAATGGTTTCCTGGCAGTGAGTTCATCATCAGGTCAAGAGAGACTACTCATATGGTATTGATCGCGCTGAGGGGTATTTATCCTTATGCTCCTATAAGGGTAATGAGACAAGCGGGAAGGAAACGGGTTATACCTCGGGTTTCCAACATGGTCCGATACAAAGTAGATTTTAAAGGGGACATCATTCCGTTCAAGTTCGAGGCACATCATATGTGGAACCAGAAGGTCATTGTGAAAAAGGATACTATCGAGCCAGACAGGTATCATGCCGCCCATACGTACTTCTACCCGTCATGGTTGGTAGACGATATAACAGGAGACGTCAAGCCGAGAATTAATCTAGAAAATAGGATCATAGATGACGTTGTTGAAGCACAAGTAAAGTATAGGATGTTACGCAAAAGGGTCTTCGAGTCTGAAGCTAGGCATATGGAACAACACAAAGTAGATATGGAAGAGATCAACGAATGGAGGGAAATTGCTACTAAATCAACAGAGAGATTGGAATATTTTGAGCAAGGGTTGATGGAGATTGAGGGAAAGATGAGGAAGAGACTCTCAGATTTTCAGAACACGGATGGAAATGAGAGAGTGCATCTAGCAAAGGCTTACCTCTTGTTGGATATGCGCGACCTGGGAAACCTAATTGATGGAGCTAAGAGAGCCAAGCACGGGGAAGATCCTTCTGGGGCCAAGTAGATTAGGAAATGATGTTCTTTACTGCTTTCTAGATTAGATTTAGATTTCGATTGTAATAAGGCAAATGTCATTAGTAACTTTCTTATTATTGTCGATTTAGTAAGGATTTGATTCATTTTTGCATTAATGAAATGGTGCAATTATTGGCATCAATTTTCTGCAAGTCTATGTGTCGCTTAGGCTTATCTCGGGCACAAAGAGGTCCCCCAAATTAGGACGCGATTTATTACGTGATTTTGCAAAATATATTTAATATTGCGAGCATTCATCCAATATCCTTACTGACTTGGTTACCTTTTATTTGTTTTTCTGATTATTCTCATTCTCCAAGGTTGGTTCGTGCATACTGGCATCATCCTCATATCACACTAGATCCAGAGGTCCTGCACCTTCTCCTCCACCAAGTGATCCTAAAGGCGGAAGCAAAGGGAAAGGAAAAATGGATTATTTAAGCGGTATCAGAAAAGACAATGCAGAAAATGTTGAAACTTCAGATGGCCGAAGTACTCCGACACAAAACAAATTGGTCTTACGCCTATAACATAAAAAATTGGAACTAAAGGAGAACTTAAGCGTTCGAAACTTGGCAAACCTTTTCCTCACCCTAAACGTCCCCAACATCAACCAACAAAATCCAAATGCCCAAAAATCGGCACCACCCCAAAACACACAGAACCAAAATCCACCGTCGAATCCTCCCGCATTACATCAATACGCAACACCTCCTCAGAATCATAACCCTCCACTGATACCTACTACTCAACAACACCATCATCATCCAACTCAATACCCACAAGCCACTACTTATCACATCCCTCAGAATGCACCTCAACCTACTCCTGATCCTCAAAACTCAACCAATGACCACTCTTATGCCCAGATTCCCGGAGTTCATCAAATCAATCCCATATATGTGGAAATATTACCCCACACCCCCAAACAAAACCTATATATACCAGAATCAACCGAGAAGGACCTGCTCATCAAGAATGTGGCAGAAGAACTCAAGAAGCTCACTGACAGGGTTCAGAGCGTTGAAGATGGTAAGGGCATTGAGGGTTGAACTACGAGGACTTGTGCATTCAACTAGATGTAGAACTACCGGAGGGTTACAAACCTCCCAAGTTCAAAATGTTCGATGGAACTGGTGATCTGAAAGTACATCTAAGAACATATTGTGACAAACTTGTAGGAGTGGGAAAAGATGAACGGATCTGCATGAAGTTGTTCATGATAAGCCTCACAGGAGACGCGTTGTCTTGGTACATCAGTCAGAACCCGAAGAAGTGGGTTAACTGGGTGAGCATGGATTCAGACTCCATGGATCAATTCAGGTTCAACACAGAAAATGTACCAAATGTTTTCTACATTCAAAATCTCAAGAAGAATCCAACTGAAACCTTCCGCGAGTATGCTACTCAATGGAGATATGAAGTTGTGAATGTGAGGCCAACACTTGAAGAAGAACAGATGAATAAGTTCTTCGTCAGAGCTCAAGAGTCGCAGTACTAAGAAAGGCTGATGATTATTGAAAACCATAAATTCTCTGACATCATCAAGCTGGGAGAAAGAATAAAAGAAGGAATTAAGAGTGGAATGGTGACGAATTTCGAAGCACTACATGCCACAAATAAAGTTATGCAATCAGGAGGTATCTCGAAGAAGAAAGAGGTAGGTGTTGTGATAGTAACCAAGGTACACATTCCCCTCTCACATACCAAACATCTCCACCCATACACCAGCTTTCACCCCCAGATACCAACAACTTGCTTCCACCTACCACACCTATAACACCTAACCCCACATATTATCACTCACCACCACTCGCCCGCCAAAATTACCAAAAACCAAGACCAAAATTCGACCGCAGACCACCCAGAAAATACACTTCAATTGCTGAACCCACGGACCAATTGTATGAGAGACTGAAGGTTGCTGGTTATGTCACTCCCATCCTTGTCATTGCTATGAAAATCTCTTCTCGGTGGATTAACTCAAACAAGAAATATGTCTATCACTCATGCATGAAGGGCCATAACATTGATGAGTTTCGCACTTTGAAGGGCAAGATTCAAACACTAATTGACAACAAGGTCATACGGGCAAAAGAAGTCGCACCCAATGTTTGTAACAATCCTCTCCCAGATCAGAGAGGTGAGGGAGTGAATGTGATAGAGACCGATGAAGAATGGGATCCAGAGGGGTCAATTAGGCTCATTCGGGAGGGTGGGGTGATCATAAAACATCTCCAGTAGGGGTGTTCACGAAAAATCGAACCAAACCAAAAACCAAACCAAACCGAGAAAAAAAACCGGCATTTTTTTGGTTTAACTTGGTTTGGTTTCTAATTTTAAAAAATTGACAAAGTTTGGTTTGGATTTGGTTTTATACAAAAAAAACGAAAAAACCCCGAACCAAACCGATAATATAGATACCTATTTTAAAAATTATATATATATATATATATATATATATATTATCTTTAAAATGTTTATGTAATATTTTACACTCTTGGGCCTAACCTTTGAAATATTACTCTAACTACAATGGGCCCAAATCAATTTGGCATGTTAAGACAAAAAGTATTTAATTTTTAGGGTTTATTTACTTTTCTTTCACCCTTCATAACAGATAGCAGTGCATCCAGCTCTCTTCTCTCTCTTTCAAGTTTCACCCTTCATAACAGAGAGTGAGAATGTGAGATAATCAATTTGTCCTGTTAACACAAGTTGCTCCTTCACGTTCCAAATTTATGGAGTCCACCGTCAGTTCTGTTGAAAGGAAAGATCCATCTCAGGAGCCCTCAAATTTACTATCAAAGTTCAAGCAGAAAGAATTTCAATATCTCAAAGTTAGGATCTGTTAATTTTTTCTTAAAATGTGGGGCCGTTATAAAACAGTATAGAAAATAAGAGTAAGAAGAATGATTAACAAAGGTAGTTGTTCGTTTTGCTGGAGCAGAAGAAGTAACGGAGCAGTTTCAAACAAATACACCTAAATTTGAGAATGACAACATCTTTCATATAACCGCATTTCACCAAATCAAAAATTAAAAAGAAGTTGGAGATATTACTACTCTTTCCCTTCTCTATATTTCCTATTGTAAGCAGTTGCATTTCCCATCAGTGTTTTATTTCCTATTGTAAGCCCTCAATTCATATTCTGAAGAGTGAAGAGCAACATAATTTTGAAAATTCCTTTTTTTTTTCAAATTTCAACTAATTCTTGTTTCGTCTCTCTTAGCAGATGGAGATAAAATCTTCGGAAGACGAGGTTCAGGAAATTCATCAACTTGAAGACAATAGTACTCCAGTTGTTCATACAAGTGTTCCTACTCCTCCTAAAAAGCGTAAAAGAGCAACACCTTCTGAAAATGATTCTGGCCTTGGGAGGGAAACATCAGACATTTGGAAACACTTTACCAAATTCATTGATAAAGATGGTAAGCATAAGTCAAACTGTAGTTTATGTACTAAAGTTTTTGCTTCTGATTCTAAGAAAAATGGGACTACTATATTATGGAACCATTTGAATACTATTTGTAAAATATCCTTTTAGATTCATAGACAGAACACAACGACACTTAGGTCTTTTCCAATTAAAGAAGTTGACAAGGAGGTAATGTTGGTACTCTTACATGTAAACTGGAAAGAGTTGTGTATAATGTCAATGAAGTAAGAAGGGTTATTGCTGAATTCGTGATCATTGATGAACAACCATTTAAATTCGTCGAGGGGGAAGGTTTTAAAAGATTAATGTCAGTTGTTTTGCCTAATTTTGAGTTACCCTCTCGTTTGATTGTTGCTAGGCATTGCTTAAAAACTTATCACGAGGAAAAAGAAAAGCTTAAAAAACATATTCAAAATCAGCATGTATGCCGCACTAGTGATACGTGGACATATCTCCAAAACCTAACTTACATGGTTATAACTGCACACTGGATTGATGATAATTGGAACTTGCAAAAAAAATCTTGAACTTTTTTCAAGTTCCAGATCATAAGGGTGAAACAATTGCAAAGGGTATTGAGGTTTGTTTGTTAGATTGGGGAATTGAAAATCTATTCACTATGACCCTAGATAATGTAACTGCTAATGATGCAACAATTAGACACTTGAAAGGGAGGATTGAGGATTGGAAAGGAATCGTCTTAGGAAATGACTTTCTACATGTTAGATGTAATGCTCACATTTTGAATTTAATTGTAAAAGAAGGATTAAATGATCATATTGAGTCTATTTCTCGAGTCAGAAATGTTGTGAAGTATGTCAAGTCCTCTTCTGCAAGATTAGCTTCATTTAAATCAATTGTTGAAAAGGTAAAGATTGATAGTCATGGCCTTTTGAGTTTAGATGTTGAAACCAGGTGGAACTCAACTTATATGATGTTAAGTACATCTATAAAATTTGAGAAGGCCTTTTCAAGATTGTATATTGATGATCACAAGTATCAAAAATATTATCTAGATATGATTGGAAAATCATCACACCCAAGTGGGGATGATTGGAAGAAGGTAAAAGTTTTTACAAAGTTTCTTGACATTTTCTACCAGATTACTTTGAAATTTTCAGGAACTTTGTATGTTACTTCAAATTCTTTCTTCCATGAGCTTTTTAATCTTCTTAACTTTATTGCCAAAAATTCTAAAGGTGATGATCTAGTTCTGGTTAATATGGCTGTTAAGATGAAACTCAAGTTTGATAAATATTAGGGTGACTTTGGTAATATGAATATGTTATTATTTGTCGCTATTGTGTTGGATCCTCGGTATAAGATGAAGTATGTGAAGTTCATATTTGCTAAATCTTATGGTTCTGTTGTGGAAAATTTGAGATCAGACAAAGTGATGGATACTCTATCTCGCTTGTATAATTGCTATAAAGATTCTTTTGCTGAAAATTCTGATGAGATTTTGGGAGGTCAAGTTAGTACGATGAGTGAAGGTGATACTGGAGAGATATGGCAATCGCAATGGGAAAAATATCTGCAAGAGCAAGATAATGAAGGAAGTAAGACTGATCTTGAGAGGTATATTTGGAGTTGGCCAAAGATTTTAATATCTTGTCTTGGTGGAAAGATGCAAGTAAAAGGTATTCAATTGTTTCTAGGATTGCAAGAGATGTTCTTGCAATTCCTATTTCTACTGATTCATCTGAATCGGCTTTTAGTACTGGTGGGAGGATTCTTGATTCCTACCGAAGTTCTTTATCGCCAAAGACAGTAGAAGCTCTAATTTGCACTCAACAATGGCTCAGGTCAACTCCCAAAGAATTCAACATTGAAGATATTTTAGAAGAAATCCAAAAACTTGAACTAGTTCAAAAAGGTAATTTTATACATTTAACTCATTATGAATATATTTATATTTGTGAATTACTTAATGCTTAATATTTTCATTTTTTATCTTTCAGAATATCCCGAAAATGATTTGAGAATTGATTAGATCGGATGATGGAAATGGCTTCAACATATTCTTGTTACTGCTTTACTTTATAAAAAACTGTTTTTTGATGTAATGAAGTTTTATTTTGTTTTGCTCTAGAACGTATTTGTTTTTAGTGATTGTCTGTGTATTGGGAAAACTTAACTCTTTTTGGTTCATCCATTGGACTGTTTCTTGAACTTCTTGTACGTTGGGTTACTCACGAATTTCCTGTAACAAACTGTTTCTTGAACTGTTTCTAGCACTAACGAATTGAATGTACGTTGGCTTTCTCAGTTCTTACATACACATCAAGTATCACTTGATTTGTCATATTACAGTAATTAGTTAATGGTTGTTGGTAATTTTACATGATAACATGAGTTATATTTTCATATTAGTTGTGTTTTCATGTTATGTCTAAGAGATTACAGATCTAGGATGTCTTTATGTTGCAAATAAAATGAAAACTTACAGTTTTCTCTCTTTGATGTTTGGTCTGCAAGACTCTAAAGTCAGTTGGATATTCAGAAGACCAAACTTCTTTAAGACTCTAAAGAGATTAAATAAACTTCTTGATGTTGTGCCTTGAACACCACAGTCACTGCATAATTTTTTATACCTTAAAAAAACCCGACAAAAATAAAAAAAAACCGAAAAACCGAAACCGATAAATTTCTATTAATTTGGTTTGGTTTGGTTCAACAATTTGAATAACCGACTTACTTGGTTTGGTTTTTTTTAAGGTAAAAACCGACCCAAACCGAACCATGAACACCCCTAATCTCCAATCACCCTCACACCCTTTGTGGTACAAACCCAAGAACCATTTGAAGTCGAGGTAACTGCACCAGCACCATATAAAGTTGAGGTAACCACGCCCTTCACTGTGATGGTAGAACCTACACCATCTTACAAGTATAATGCTATACCATGGGATTATATTGCGGAAGCAAGAAGGAAAGGAAAAGCAAAAATGGAAGAAACAGGTGCAGCACAAGGCATGACTAGAACTGGTAGGGTTTATACACCTGAGCACTTGGGAGGAACAAGCAAAGAAGCTGCATCTTAGCCGCCTGTCATTGAAACTGGGCCCAACGACCTTTGGAGAAAAGTGCAAGCGAGAGAATACTCTGTGGTTGACCATTTGAATAAAACTCCCGCTCAGATATCCATTTATCACTGCTGCAAAACTCTGAGACACACCGGAATGCCCTGATGAAGGTGTTGAGTGAAGCTTATGTCCCCACCAACATCACTAGTGGGGAAATGGCCAACATGGTTGGGAAGGTACCGGAAAGACATAAAATCGCTTTTCATGAAGACGAGTTGCCACTAGAAGGACTAAGTCACAACAGGGCACTACACATCACGGTGCAATTTGAGGATAAGTTCATAGCCAGGGTCCTGATAGACAGGAGTTCAAGTCTCAATATATGTCAACTGACGACTCTGAAGAGGTTGGGTAAAGTCCTGCACGAGATACGAGCAGGAAGAATGAATGTGAAGGCGTTTGATGGATCTCAAAGGGACACAATCGGAGAAATCAATCTCAGCCTACAAATGGGACCAACCTGGTTTGATGTTGAGTTTCAAGTACTGTATATATCTGCTACCTACAATATATTATTGGGATGACCCTAGATACATGTTGTTGGGGCCGTGGCTTCTACTCTACATCAGGCTGTGAAGTTTGAATGGAACCATCAAGAGGTGATCATCCATGGAGACGGTAGTAATCCCATCTATACCAATCAGATTGTTCCAGTCATCGAGAACAGAAAGAAGCTGGGTGGAGAGATATATCATCACATTGAGCGCGTCAACGCAATTGAAAAGGAAAAATGGTGGAGAAACAAAATAGAAATCATACTGCTATGGACATGGTATAAACCTGGCAAGGGTCTCGGCAAGAACCTCCAAGGGATCACCAAACCGGTACACCCAAAGCGTCATTGGACAACTTTCGTGCTTGGGTGAGAATATACTTGGCAAGAGTACCAGGATTAGTCGCCACATGGCGCAGTCCTTATTATCCACTAGAATAACCGGTACCACATTTGCACCAGACATTTCATCAAGCTGACATGATGTGGGGGTCTGAGGAAGATGAAGCCTTAGCTAGCATAAGGAAGTTATTTTTGGATGATGAAGACATGGATTGCAGTGTGATAGTTGAGGATGAGGAGGAATACCTTACTATTCAGATCACGGAGAAAGGTGTTTTTCTCAAGAATTGGATTGCTACACCATCCCGGGCCCATCGAGTTCCTGGATAGCCTGGCAATTAACATCAATTATTTTTAAAGCAATTTTTAGCATCTAAGACATTTTCAGTATTTTGTTTTGAACGTATTTTGTTTTGAAATAATTACTCGAGTCATCGAGCCGTACTGGTTGACATTTTCAAGATTTTATTAATGCATTGCTATTTTTGGTATTTATTATTATCCTTTACATTTTATCTCTACAACATTATTATTACCTATCCCGATAAACCTACGACTGTGACATGTAATGAGACAACGCAACATAAGGATAGTGATTCAGAGGATACGGAAGATGATATAATACCTAAGGAAATTGTCAGAGAAGTGGAAAATTTTGAAAATGAGCCTAAGTGTAATCTAGACGAGACTGAGACAATTAACTTAGGGGACTCTGAAACGGTCAAGGAAACACGTATAAACATTCACCTATCACCATTAGAGTTATCACCATTAGAGAAGGAAGAGTATGTCTGATTCCTAAAAGAGCTTGTGGATATCTTTGCATGGTCATACAATGATATGACTGCTTTGAGCACATCCATAGTGGCTCACAAGCTACCTACCGATCCCACGTGTTCACCGGTAAAACAGAAGCTCAGAAAATTCAAGCCAGATATGAGTTTGAGGATAAAAGAGGAGGTCACCAAGCAAATCAAAGCCAAGGTTCTCAGGGTGGTTGAATATCTGACTTGGTTGGCCAATATGGTGCCGGTTCTGAAGAAATATGGGAAAGGCAGAGTGTGTGTTGATTACCGAGATTTAAACAGGGTGAGTCCCATAGATGATTTCGCATTGCCCAATATACACATATTGATCGACAATTGTGCCAAGTATGAACTCCAGTCCTTTGTGGATTGTTTCTCGGGGTATCATCAGATCTGGATGGATGAAGAGGATGTCGAAAAGATAGTCTTTATCACGCCATGGGGGATGTACTGCTATAAATGATGTCATTCGATTTGAAGAATGCTGGAGACACTTACATGAGAGCCATGAAAACCATTTTCCACGACATGATATGCAAGGAAATAGAGGTATACGTGGATGACGTCATCGTCAAATCCAGAAGAAGCACATATCATATAGCAGACTTGAGGAAATTTTTTGATCGCCTTCGAAGGTAAAATATGAAACTGGATCCTACAAAGTGTGCCTTCGGAGTCCCTACCAAAAAATTTCTAGGGTTCATCGTCAGTCATCGAGGGATTGAATTGGACCTGTCAAAGGTCAAAAAAATCCAGGACTTGCCACCTCCGAGGAATAAGAAAGATGTGATGAGTTTCTTAGGGCGTCTCAACTACATCAGTCATTTCATAGCGCAATTATCGCGCCCCCCTTTTTCCTCCCCTTTCGGATCAGTCAGAGTATTCGACATAATTGGGGAATTGAAGAGTCGCCACCTAATGAGTTAAGGTGCGTTAGGGAACCTACTAAAGGTTATTTACAAACACAGATTAGATAACTAGAGATAGGGTAAGGGCTTGAAATTACTTCAAGGGGAAGGTGTTAGGCACCCCTCGAAGTCCACAATTGTGGTTCCCGGCCCAAACAATCTTTGTGAACAGATAGCATATAAGCAATAAACACATAGGTAAATAGATGAAGGTTTTGAGAAGATTTGCAGTCCAAGCACACATATGTAAGGGATTGGGGGGGTCCTAGGTTGTTTATCCTATAGGATCACATCAGTACAATGACCGGTAATAACTCCTCAGAAGAGGGGCTACACGTGGCATTAGCGCTCCAGATATCATATCCATGTATACCATTTCCACCCCTTAGTGGTTATTAAGCGAGTTTATTTAACGACCTCTAGGCGTGCTGTTACCCGTCCCTTCTTAATGGTCATGGAGGAGATTAGGACCTCTACCTATAGGTAGTTCTAGAAAGACCCTTAAGGTTTAAAAGGAGAAAATACTAGGCGACATGCAAGAACAAATAGGACTTTAGCAGATAAAAACAGGAAAAAAGCAATTAAGAGGCTCAGGTTTACCTCCACTGATATTGCATGTAAACAACACGTCTCAAACACAAACAGGGGCAGTATTATTAAGCAGGATGCTAAAACATGATGTCTAAGTGAATATCAAAACACAAAAGATATGCAGTTTCAATTTTATAAACCCAGAAGCAGGACCTAATCAGTTTGCCTACTGATTTTAAAACCCGTGTCTTTAAACAATAAACACAACCAAGCAGTGTTCCAGCTTTTAAAGAGATTGATTACCTAAGGCTTGCCTAGGCGTAGGATTGTGCATAATAATTACCAGAATTGTTAAAAAAAGTCAGAAGTTGTTTTACCTAAAAGCATGTTGTTCTAGGTGATACGATTATGCAGAGATTGTTACTAGTTTTATTAAGGGAAAGACAATTAGATGTGACACTGTTTCTACCTTTTTCGTGAGTTAGTAGTTAAACTAGGCGTGGTTAAGCAGATGTAAACAAAATACTAGAGCAGGATATCTAATATGCACATATAAATGCAGGATGGTTAAGACATAATTTCAGGATACACAGAATTCCTAAAGGCATGATTTCTAAAATGCACAAAGAGTTACAGGGTAATGGAGACATGATTTTGAATGCACAGGAGTAACAATTTTTATGTTAACGTTGTTTATTGTCCTAGGAGTAGGATTTCTAAGCGATAAACATAAAGCATGGATGAGATGTTGAAACAGTATACATGAAATCCTAGGAACATGGTATCTAGTGCATGCTTGGCATGGTTTGAATGAACATGCTGCTCCTAAAACATGGATTCTAATGCAGATAGAAACAATGTAAAGCTTAAAACATGATTTCTAATCGATGATGTTAACAGAACTATATGGATACCCTCCCCACTTCACTAGCCATCCCCAATATATGTTTACAAATAATTATTACAGACCACTGTCCATTATTTGATTGAGCACGACGTGGTCTGCTAGTCCAATCTCAGGCATACTCAAAATCGGTTATTTGGCCTGATCGAGCAACCTATGAACGAATTTCAAATCATTCACTTGCTTTAACTACTCATGCTATGGATGTAGGAGCATCAACTCCGTTCCTGTGGGCTTTTGAGGAGCCTCGTTGGGGCTCCGCGCACTGGGAATAAATTACATAAATAGATAAAGGAAAAGAAGAAGTTTAAACTATATGGAGCCTGAAAAAACAGGCCCAGATTCCCAGAACCTCAAGTGCCCAAATATTTCGTGGCCTTTCTCATATCCGGGTGTGTCGGAGTTCCCTAAGGACCACAAGGGATCCTGGGTAGTGCTCACACCCTGACTTCACAACCATAATTGAGTAAGTGCAGTGTGGAAGTGCCAACCCTAATGCATCAGAGTTCAGAGGGATCTCGTACGAATCCCTAAGCAATCACACATTAGAGGGGCAGAACTTAAGGACCTAGGAGTAGAGTGAGAGTGCTTGACATAGTTTTGAAAAAGGTTTAAATAGGAAAGCAGTATTTGAAAGAAGGGATTCAATTACAGTAGTTTTATAAAAATAGGAGAGTTGTTTAGCAGTAAAACAATTTTGATAAGAGTGGTGAAATCAAACGAACAACAGATCAAACACAGAGCCCAAACAGGTTCAGCAATACTCAAATAACAACCCTTCACGCAGGGATAATTGGGGACTGGGGACACATAATACACATATAATAAACACAAGTCTCTTGCAATTAAGGGGTAGCTAATAGTGTGAATAGTGAGACATGAATTCAGGAGTGCTAATTAGAACATAGTCACAGAATCAGAAGTGCTTAGGGGGGTTCATGGGATTGGGAGATGACATAGTATAAGATTTCATAGCAGCAGGGAGGACATAGAAGCACTAAACAATAAGGCATACCAAAACTAGGCTACTAGTACACAAGCATCAAAACATAATTGAGTCATATTGAATCAAATTACAAGGTTATAAGAATATGTTAATCCTAAAGAGTTAAGACATAATTATCGTACTAGATGAAGCAATGATGCAAAGAGGTCAATTGCATGTTGAACAACAAAACAATAGATAGAAACATATCAGGAACATGATAAACTGAAGCAGTAAAAGAAACATATTGGTTTTGGGACTTAAATTGAAAATCAGAGCATACCAGTAAAGGGATAGTAAACACAAAGATGAAGGGGGTAGGAGAGCACAATAGTTAGCCTTGGCTTGCAGCCGGCTAACTCAGAATAATAGTAAGTGACACAGAAAGAGAGTAGAAAGTTGTGAGTGTAGGAGATAGAGTTTGAACTAATGTGTTCGTGTGTGTTTAGTGTCAATGAGAGAGAGCATATAGTAGTTTAAAACTAGGTAGGATAAGGTAACAATCACAGTCAGGCAGTGATTGGGGAATCAGAATCAATCAACATAAGATCAATATAAGTACTTCATTCAATTAAGGAGTTAACTTTGAACGGTAATAGACATGCAATAAATAACGAAAGATACCATATGACTGGAATATAACACAATAAGGAAATAATTTCAGCACAATACAAGTATAGAACATGTAATTGAGGATAGGTTCAGAGGATTCTAATTAAGGAAATAACATGAGAATTAATTTGACAGCATAATCAACCATAAAATAAGGCAAGAAATAAGCTAAGGTCGGAAAAGCAGCAGGGAAATCATCATAATGGATTAGTGAAAGGTATCAATCACAGGGAATCAAGGGTTCAAATAGGAAATAGTACTAATTAGGGGGAAACAACACAAATTGCACAGAATAAACACATGATAAGCAAGGCAGAAGGCAATAATTAGAACCTTAATAGACATGGTAAAGTAAAGATCATATAGAATCAAGGATTCAAACTGGAATATAGTACTGATAAACATAAACCTCTGAGAGTTATCGAGGTAAGCACATAATAATCAGATAGGCAGAATCAGAAACCCTAGTAAGTCAAACAGGGTGAAAATCACACAAAATTAGGGATTCGCATAGAACATAGTATGACTTAATAGAATAGACATGATAGAGGCGGAAGAAGCAACAATCGGAAACCTTAATGAGCATAATAGGGTAGAAATCACAAAATACTCAGATTAATCGAAGCAGATTCATGAGAATCAAACATGCAAACAAGTTGAAAGAACGAACAGTAAAGACGAACTCAAAACCCAAAGATTAAACCAAGAAACTTAGGGTTTTCAACACAATAAATCAGATAAAGGAAAGACTTAAATAAATCGTTTAAACATAGTGAAAATCACAGAATAACACTGAAATCAGAAGAAGAATCATTTTTGAAAAAGGGGTTAAGAAACCCTAGTTTGAAGATGAAGAGATGCTTCAGAAAAAAATCGAAAAAATCTTTAAGAAAACAGTAAAGATAACTCGAATAGACTCAAATCTGTTGCAGATCTAAGAAATCCAGTGTTAAAATTAGGTTTCAGAGAGAGAACCCAAAGAGAGAGAGAGAGAGAGAGAGTCGGCCTAGAAACCATAGGTTCTAGCCGGAGATGGGAGGATCTTACTCAGATGGCCATGGATGGCCTGAGAATGACATGAAAATCATGGGAGGTGAATAAACCGCCTTCTGGTTCCTTTGAGGACCTCAAGGCAGCAATAACCCGGTGTAGTAAGGAGCCATGGAGGCTGGGATGGTGGTGAGANGGGGGGGGGGGTAGTCTCTAGGGTTAATTAAGGAAAGGAGAGATCTGGATCGTTGATTAAAAATCATCAACGGTCCAGATTATACAAGGGATTGGGTCGGGCACGATAGTGTATTGGGATTGGGGTATTTGGGCCATTTTTAATCAGACTTGGGTCTGGTTTAATTAGGTTATAAATGAAATAGAAATGGCTATCTGCTAAATACCCCATGCAAATTAATTAAAATAATTTATAAAAATAACTCTTAATTATAAAAATGAATTTCATGCTAGAAAATAATTAAGATGATTACTTAGTATTTTAAAAATACAAATGATTAATTTCTGGATAAAAAATAGTATAAAATCGTATGATCGGGCTATAATTACAAAGTTATTGCAATTATAGCCAAAATGGGCCAATTTGGATAATAATGAAATAATTTGATCTTAATAGGACCAACAATAATTAATGAAACCAGGAAATGCTTTTGAAATCATTTGTAATGCAATTTTATAACTATTTGTTGGCAATAAAATGCTGGATAGATTAATACAAATATAGAAAAATTGTGGAAAAATATCAATTGCTATTGATACATGATTTTGAAGTTATATATGCAAATTTAAAATATTTTGAGGAAAAATTGGGTATCAATAACAATCAACTGGTGATCTGTGAGCCAATCTTCAACATGCCGAAGAAAGATGTTGCGACAAGTTGGACTGAAGAATGTCAGAAAGCCTTCGACAAAATCAAGGATTATTTTTCTAAACCGCTTGTCCCGGTCCCACCAGAACGAGGAAGACCTTTGCTGCTTTATTTTTCCGTACTAGTTGGGGCTTTTGGTTGCCCTCTGGGAAAACACAATGAGACTGGAAGAAAGGAGCAGGCAATATATTATCTGAGCAATAAATTCACACCTTATGAAGCCCGGTACTCTTTGCTGGAGCGCACCTGCTACGCTTAGACATGGATAGCTCAAAGGTTGAGGCATTATTTCTGTGCATACACCACATATTTTCGTTGAAATACATCTTCCAGAAACCCATGTATACGGGAAAGTTAGCAAAATGGCAGATATTGTTGAGTGAGTTCAACATCATCTATGTAACTCAGAAGGCGGTCAAAGGGCAAGTAGTGGCAAATCATTTGGCAGAAATTCCTGTAGTCGGAGAATACGAACCATTGAAAACGTGTTTTCCCAAGGTATCATTCATAGGAGAAGATATCACTGAAGCATATGATGGTTGGAGAATGTTCTTCGATGGAGCTGCAAACTTCAAAGGAGTGGGTATCAGAGCTGTCTTAGTATTAGAAATTGGCCAACACTATCTAGTATCTGCAAAACTCAGGTTTCTATGTACCAACAATATGGCAGAATATGAGGCTTGCATCTTGGGACTCAGGTTGGCCATTGACATGAATGTTCAGGAGTTGCTAGTAATTGGAGATTCTGATCTTTTGGTGCATCAGGTTTTAGGAGAATGGACTACCAAGAACACCAAGATATTACCATATATGTATTGTGTACAAGAGCTTATCAACAGGTTCATGAAGATAAAGTTCAAACATGTTCCGATGATTCAGAATGAGTTCGCAGATGCATGCCACTATATCTTCCATGATACAACACCCAAACAAGAACTTCATCAATCCTATCCCAATAGGAATTCATAAACAACCGGATTATTGTGCTCATGTTGAAGAAGAAAGTGACGGAAATCCGTAGTTCCATGACATCAAAGAATACTTGGCAAAGGGAGAGTATCCGGAACACGCAACTCATACTCAGAAGCACACGCTCCGAAGGTTAGCCAACCATTTCTTTCAAAGTGGGGGAATTTTGTATAGAAGGACTTCAGACCTGGGGTTAATACAGTGTGTCAACACCAATGAAGCATCTAAATTGCTCTAGGAAATACATTCTAGAACCTGTGGACCGCACATGAATGGCTTCGTCTTAGTTAAGAAAATACTAAGGTAAGGATATTTCTAGATGACTATGGAAACAGACTGCATCAAGTATGTCCAGAAGTGTCACCAATGCCAGATACATGCTGATATGATACGAGTGTCACCCAATGACCTCAATCCAACAAGTGCACCCTGGCATTTCTCTGATAGGGGCATGGATGTCATCGATCCAATCGAACTCGCTGCTCCAAATCGGCATAGGTTCATTCTAGTGGCCATATACTATTTCACAATGTGGGTTGAGGTCACATCTTACAAAGCTGTAACTAAGAAGGTCATCACAAATTTTGTTCGGGATCACATTATTTGTCGGTTCGGAGTACCAAAGTCAATTATCACTGATAACGCCGCCAATCTCAACAGTGATCTAATGAAGTCCATGTGTGAAACTTTCAAGATCAAGCATAAGAATCCAGAGCATACATGCTGCAAATGAACGGAGTTGTGGAAGCTGCCAACAAAAACATCAAGAAGATACAAAGGAAAGTGGTAGATAACTACAAGCAATGGCACGAGAAGCTGATGTTTGCTCTGCTCGGGTATCTTACCACGGTTCGCATATCAACTAGTGCAACTCCCTACTTATTGGTCTATGGTATAGAAACGGTTATTCCTGCCAAACTAGAAATCCCTTCTCTAAGAATCATACAAGAAGCTGAGCTCAGCGACCAGAATAGGTATCGAGCCGCTATGAACAACTGACTCTCATTGATGGAAAGAGAATGAATGTGGTATGTCAAGGTCAACTCTACCAGAACAGAATGGCGAGAGCTTTCAGAAAAAAGGTTAGACCAAGGCAATTCGCACCGGGGCAATTGGTGCAAAAGTGAATCTTCCCACATCAGGATGAAGACAAAGGGAAGTTTTCACCCAACTAGAAAGGTCCTTACATGGTTCATCGAGTACTAGTAGGAGGAGCACTCATACTTGCAGAAATGGACGGAGAGATTTGGCCTAAACCTATCAACTCAGATACAGTCAAAAGATACTACGTTTAGGATTGTTTACATTTCTTCACTTGATGTAACTGAACTACGTTTGACACGATTCCTATTTAAGAGGGGATAAATAGGCAGCCTTGTGGGTTTGGTCACATCTTAATAAGATTTGCATTTTTCCCATGATCAGAAATTGGGTTAAGATCACAAGTGGAACAACTGAAAGTATTGTCAGAAGTATGCATTTAAACTGGGGCAGAATTTTGAGGATGACCCTCAAAATTCTAATGCAAGGAGGTCGCAATGTCTCTAGAATATGTCACAGTCATCGGTTCATCTAATTTATTTGATGTCGCATACTAATACATTTCAAATAACTATATTTATCAAATGCATTGCATATTTTTCAAAAACTTTGTTTCTATGACAACCAAATGTTGCCCAAGGTAACTCAAACAAGATCGTAAGACAGGAGCAAAGGCCGAGCAAGAAGACAAAAGCACGAACCGACCTTTCCCTACAAAACTCACGATTTTTCATTAGATGCAGGCACGATAAGACAACATCATCCACAGATACATCAAGTCACTACCTTCATGACAACAAATTACCTAGCCCGAACACCTCCAACTAAGAAATACTCTACTTTCACACTGCCTTCTCATCATTTGCATGCGTTTAAGCTCTACCTACATCCTTATATAAGTCTAAGCACTGCCTTCCCGCACAAGACTAAGCATCGTCTCCTTTTTTCTGCATGAGGCTAAGCATTGCGTCCTAATTTCATAAGGCTAAGCACTGCCTTTCCCTGCATGAAACTAAGTGTTGTCTCTTCTTCCTGCATGAGGCTAAGCACTGCCTCTCTAATTGCATAAGGCTAAGCGCTACCTTTCCTTGCATGAGACTAAGCGTTGTCTCATCTTCCTGCATGAGGCTAAGCATTTCCTCCCTAATTGCATAAGGCTAAGCACCGCCTTTCCCTGCATGAGACTAAGCATTGTATCCTCTTCCTGCATGAGTCTAAGCATTGCCTCCCTAATTGCATAAGGCTAAGAACTGTCTTTCCCTGCATGAGACTAAGCATTGTCTCCTCTTCCTGCATGAGGCTAAGCATTGCCTCCCTAATTGCATAAGGCTAAGAAATATCTTTCCCTGCAAGATATTAAGCATTGTCTCCTCTTCCTGCATGAGGCTAAGCATTTCCCCCCTAATTTCATAAGGCTAAGCACTGCCTTCCCCTGCATGAGACTAAGCATTGTCTCATGTTTCTGCATGAGGCTAAGCATTGCCTCCCTAATTGCATAAGGCTAAGCACTGCCTTTCCCTACACTGAAACTAAGCACTGTATCTTATTCTTACATGAGGCTAACACTGCCTCCTTAATTGCCTAAGTTTAAGCACTGCCTTTTCATTTCATAAGACTAAAAACTATCTCCACTATGCTATCTAAGACCTAGCACTATCATCTGTTCACCCAGGGCTAAGCACTGCCCTCATCTTACATAAGACTAAGCTTTACTTGTCTCATTTTCACATATGACCAGACATCATGTCTTTGCATTCATAGACTGAAACATCACCAACTTGTCCAAAGGCATCATCCTTATAGTGGGGAGACACCATTCCATGGCCTGAGGATTTCTCGAAATTGCACATCATTATTCAAAGGCGTCATAGTCCAGAGGCACCATCCTCATGGTCCGAGGACATCATTTAATGGCCGGCGAATCCCTTATCATATGCTTCCTGGCACAGGACGTCATGGTCTAAGGACATCACTTTCACCGTCCAAAGACAACCTTCATGGTCCAAAGGAAATTTGCATCACGTTTAAATTCTCGCAATAACCCCCATATATATATATATATATGAGCATGCACCGAGTTTTAAGTTTTGCAGGTGATCCAGGAAGTAACCGTTCTATAAACGGGAGCAATCTTTGACCTGGTTTCTATTCACATCCTTCAATTGTTTCAAACGTAACCGACCTCCAATAATTGCCTACATTTCTCTATGATTGTTCAGATATCTGCTCTATGATACATCCATAACGTTTCAAATTCACATTCATGACTTCGCATAAATTCATCGAATACTATCCTACCCAAAAGAACCCTTTCCGAAACGTACGACCATTCTTATAATAACTCCATCGATTTCGTTCACCGTCGGATCTTGAACTACACACGGCATGATTCCTATAACACCAGGGATATGTACGCAAATCAGGTTCCAAGGTTCGACCTCAATTTTTTCAAATTATATCATTCCTCATCCTATTCGGCCAAAATTGGTCTTTATTTTCTTTACCCGACAACCCTTTCATCATTTTCCGGTAAAGTAGGGCAACTGTTGATACCCAATTTTGCTCTCATATTTTTTCAAATAATATAAATACTTTCAAAATATCATTTTGCATCATTATTTAGTCTATAAATCTATACACGCATTTTTCTACAATTTTCCATAACTTTTAGAGCTTTAAAATGATTTTCCTGCATTTAAATTACTTGAATAATTTATTAATTACTCCTTTAAATTGTTTATGTGATGAATTAATTACCTAAATTATAATTTGAATCTATAATACATATTTCATATAGTTTTACTTCATTTTATATAATTACATTAGTATTTTTAAGCTATTTGTACAATTTTGCGGTAATAACATATACTCATACATAATTGCTTTTTATTTATACCAAAATAGCATTTTATATTTTGATAATGATAAATTATTGTTGTTAATCATTTTAGTGCATAAATAATATTTTTATTTATTTATTAAGCATTGTTAGAAATTATTTTTGATAAATTTTGTGTATTTAAATAGTAGCCCAGCTTTAAACTAATTTTCAGACCAATTTTGGCCCAAATATTTAGCCCAACCTTCCAGCCCAATCCAAATAGCCCTTTTAAAATCCGGGCGTGATGCATTTGAAATAACCTGCCCCAATCCCTTTAAAATCCTTGTCGTTAATCTTAAGAGATCAACGACCCACGATTAACCCCATCTTTCAATTATCCACCCAACCTTAACCCTCACATTCACTCTGCCCAACCGCCCTAAAACACTCTCCACTTCCTTCTCTTTCATGAACCCTAGCCATGAAACCCCAGTTCCTCTCCGATTCCAAACTGGAGATGGAATCTACCTATGATATACTTACCTTATTAATCTTCTCTCACTATTGGTTGTCCATTTATGGTGTTACTTAGGTGCATGCCTAAGTTTGGCAAGTATCACTTCTGAGATCGGACTAAAATGGCTCGAATCTTTGATCTTGGGCGTTACTCTGTCTATATACGCTCAACAAAGAGCGATTTGCACTCTTAGTTCGAGTTTCAGACGATTGAACGCAATTAGGGTTTGAGGCTCTCCATCTCCTTTACTGATTTCAATTTGCATGTGATATTCTATTTCCTTATTTGTGCTTAATTAATTGTTTTCCATATTTGTTTTTTCAATTTCTACTATTATATAAACCCTTCTCATTCCCCTTTAAGAGAGACCTTTTATTCGTTAGATTTCACTAAAAATTGAAGTTATTGCTCTATTGTTCTCTCATTCTCTTGTTCTATATTTTGATTCTTGTACGGTTGAAAGCCAAGGCCATCGGGATTCGATTTTTAACTTTTTCTTGGTGCGAGCATTGCCCGGGGTTCATTTGAAGCCCATGGGAACTCTAACGCACTATAATTCTGGGTTCTTGCTCTTTGATATTCGGAGTACTGTGGAATTTATCCTTTCCTGTTATCTGTTTAACTGGTAAGTCTGTTGGCTTTACGATTTCATTCTTTTGTGTTTATGTCCCACATATTTACACCTCTGAAATTTCATGACTTAGTGTGTTTTCGGGCTCTCTTTGTGTGCAACCTTGTTAGAAATGAACTTGTTTTGTAATCTGAACCTCTCCTAGTGCTTGATTTTACCTACTGCTACCAGTTCTAGAACATGTTTACGCCAAATTTGAATAATTTGGACTCCCTTAAAATGGTTTAGCTAATGTGTTGGTGCCTGAATGTTCATATTTGCTGCTGGGCATGAGTATGTTTTCCTACTTTGTTCTGAATCCCTATAATGAATGCCTTATATTTGTAATGTGTTATAACCTGTGTTAAGACATTCACTATTAACTCTGACATGCTCCCCTGCTATTGTGTCACTCAACATGTCTGTATTTGCTTAATTCTATATCCTTAGTAATTGTTCGATACCTTTAGAGTAGATATCTCGACTTGTATTTCCTTACCATATTTGATACTGTTAGCATGTTTGTCTTTTGACACTATGATGGATACTTAAACATAATTGGTATCCTTAGGCTTTAAACTCTTTATGTTGGTACTCTACCCATAGTTGTTTGGTATTACGCACATTTGTATGTTAATTTTGCAATCCCGGGAAACTTGACTCTCCTCTAACTCTCTCAATGTGTTTTCTACCAATATGTTACTTTTTTCCAAGTGTTGAACCTGCTTCTAAGTCTTGTTGACCCTCTTAATTAACATGTTTTGTCTTTAGACAACTTTGCTATGCATGCTTTTAAAATACAAGTATGTCTCTTCAGATTCTGTCACTTAATCGTAGTTTTCTCACTCTCTTTTGTTACCCACATTATTCTGAATCTATCACTCTTGGCCGGTTGAAATCCAAGGCCACTAAGACTCTTTATATTGCTTCCCTAGTGTGAGCACTGCTCGGGGTCCATTTGATACCCTTGTGAACTCAGACACACTAGGACTTGGGGTTGTTTGGCCATTCTCTTTACTACTGAGACCTGAGCTATCTTTGACACTCAGTCTTTTCCCCCTTCTGTCTACTGAATCTGCAAATTAGTTTGTTTAAGTTTGGGTCATATGGTAAATCTGTGGCTATTTGGTTTAGCTTGAGTTCCTCTATGGCTTCTGGGTTATGCGGATGGATATAGTTCGTTGTTAAAATCTCGGTATGTTAAAGAAAGAGTTTTTTAAGGCCCAGGAAATACTGGTATCTCTTTTGGGCCTGTTATGGGCCTACTGTTATTGCTTGTATAATATTTTGTAGTTATATTCATAATTGGGTCTGTAATAATTCTGTTATAAACAATTGGGGTGTTAGTGAAATTAGGGAAATGGGTATATTTTAATGTTGCATGAAAGAGGTAGAAAGCATGCCTATTGGATTCATATGATCTACTTGTTATCCAACCTGCTATATATGTCATTCAATTTCCATATGCACTGGTAGAAATCATGCTATTAGGAAAGTCACTCACTCACACAACTTGTATGCTATCAAAGCGTAAGTGCTTTATTTATTCCTATGTTTACGACTAGACAACATGCCTATAGGAAACAAAAATGACAATGAACATTCTTCCAATTTGCATAATTGCGGCATATTCACTAGAAATCATGCCTATAGGATTTTAATTATTTAATTTGCTACTGTATCAAACTGTTCACCTAGAAAACATGCCTATAGGGGCTAAATATAAAAAAAATCGGTTCCAATCGCCAATCTTTAGAAATCTTGCCTATAGGGTATTACTACTCGCTCTAAAGTGCTAATGTTGAACTCTTCAAACGTTGTTTTATTGCTTAGCCACGCCATTATTAGAAAGCATGAGTAATTCCGAGCATTTCCAAGGTCATATAGATATCATGTCTATAGGGCTTAAGGACTTTAATTGGTCTTACTTTTGAAACTGCCTAACGCCTAATATGAAAACCTATTTTGCGTGCATTTGTTGTCTAAGTGTGGAGGCTAATTCGAACCCTTAACTTCCCTCACTTGAAATCCAACGTGTTTTGTATGTCGCCTAGTTTTATCATTTTGAGAAGCCTAAGTTAAGTCTTGAACCACCCCAAATAGAGGTCCAATGCCTCCAAGACCATAGGCATGGGACGGCTAGTGCACGACTTAGAATTGAATTAGAACATTTTTAGGTAAACAACTTTAGCATAGTAATCTGGTAGCAGAAGATGATAGTCTGTGCCCGCTGAATAATATGAGTAACTCCCTACTTCAAGGGTGTTGCGAAGTATTATTTATGTTGCACGGGGTGATCATTTAGGCTAAAAACTTAGGATCCCCTTTATTCTTTATTCATGTAGTCGTCTAATACAGAATGTTATAGTTATACCCTTGTAATCCTTATTTATGTTACAATAAATTCCTTTTACCCTTACTCTCTTTGTTTGTCTTGCCTAACTGTAATCCACAGAGTCTTAAGTTCGATCGGGACCCACAGTTGTGGACCTCGAAGATTGCCTAACACATACTCTTTGAGGTAATTGAGCCCTTACCCGATCTTTGGTGGCGTTGACTAGTCAAACAGAGTTATCTGCATGATAGGTGCCCTAACGCACCTTAAAAATCGTTAGGTGATGAATCTTCTCTTCTTTTAACACCCTGTATCCTATCCAAAAGAGTTGAAACATGTCAAAGCCCGATTTTATGATAAAACAAGGCGCGACATGAGCTATAGCACACTAAAATCTGGGAATCGAGTAAACTTCAAATTTTATGGCCCTAAAACATCAAAAAACGAGAAACGATCATGGCGAAGAGGTGACATTTGTTCCGTAGGAGTTTTTTGATGGGCAATTTTAGATGATCCGGGTAGGTGGCCCGAGCCCATATCAATGACGTGGGCTATAACATAAGAAAATGTGAGTATCAGGCATAATTCCAATTTTATGGCCCTAATATGCCAAAAAATTAGGAACGGTCCTAGCAAAGCGTTGACTATTTTTCCTTAGGCGGGTTTTGATGGGCTGGCAAAATTGTTGGCGATCCGGGTCTGGTGGCCCGGGCCTATGCCGATGGAGTGGGCTATAGCACACGAAAATATGAGAATTAGGCAGAATTCCAGTTTTATGGCCCTTAAACGCCAAAAAATGAGGAATGGTCATGGCGAGGCGGTGACTATTGTTCCTTAGGTCGTTTTTGATGGGCCGAAATATTTTTAGGCGATCTGGGTCCTGTGGCCCGGGCCTATGCCGATGGTGTGGGCTATATCACATGAAAATTTGGAAATTGTGCGAAATTCCAGTTTTACGACCCAAAAATGCAAAAAAAGAGGAATGGTTATGGAAAGGCGATGACTATTGTTCCTTTAGTGGTATTTGATTGTCCAGAAAATTTTTAGGCGATCTGGGTTCGGTGGCCCTGGCCCATGCAGATGGTGGGGACTATAGCATACAAAAATTAGGGAATCGGGCGAAATTCCCATTTTATGGTCCTAAAATGTCAAAAAAACAAGAAACAGTCATGGCGAGGCGGTGACATTTGTTCCTTAGGGTGTCTTTGATGGACCGCCAAAATTTTAGACGATCGGGGTAGGTGTCCTGAGCCCATGCCAATGGCATTTTTGAGAATCGGATTCGGTGGCCCTGGCCATGCAGATGGCAGGTTTATAGCACACGAAAATTTGGGAATCGGGTGAAATTTAGTTTTTTGGCCCGAACACGTCAAAAAATGAGAAATATTCATGGCGAAGTGGTGAAATTTGTTACTTAGGTTGTTCTTGAAGGGTCACCAAAAGTTTAGACGATCCGGGTAGGTGTCCTAAGCCCATGCAGATGGCATGGGCTATAACACACGAAATTCTGAGCATCGAGCGTAATTCCAGTTTTATGGCCCTAAAACGCCAAAAAATTAGGAACGGTCCTGGCGAAGCAGTGACTATCGTTCCTTAGGTGATTTTCGACAGGCCAGCAAAATTGTGGGTGATCCGAGTTTGGTGACTTGGCCTATGCCGATAGCATGAGCTATAGCACACGAAAATCTAAGAATCGAGCGGAATTCCAGTTTTATGGCCCTTAAACGCTAAAAAATGAGGTACAGTCATGGAGAGGTGGTGACTATATTTTCTTATGTTATTTTTGGTGGGATGGAAAAATTATAGAAGATCCGGCTCCGGTGGCACGAGCCCATACCGATGATGTGGACTATAACACAAGAAAATCTAGGAATGGTGGAGAATTCCAGTTTTATGGCTCTAAAATGCCAAAATATAAGGAGCGGTCATGGAGAAGCGATGACAATTATTCCTTAGGTCGTCTTGATGAGCCGACATAATTTTAGGCCATTCGGATCCGGTCGTCTAGTTGCATGCATATGGCGTGGGCTATAGCACAAAAAATCTAGTAATCGGGTGGAATTTCAATTTTATGGCCCTAAAATGCCAAAAAACGAGGAATGGTCATAGAGAAGTGATGAATATTGTTCCTTAAGTCATTTTTTATGGACCGACAAAATTTTAGGTGATCCGGGTCTGGTGGCCCGGGAAAATGTAGGTGCGGGGGATATAGCACAAGAAAATGTGAGAATCGAGCGAAATTCCACTTTTATGGCCGTAACGACAAAAAACAAGGAACGCCATGGCGAGGCAGTGTTGGTAAAATTATAGGCGATCCGGGTTAGATGGCATGGGCTATAGCATGCAAATATTTTGGAATCGGGTGGAATTCCAGTTTTATGGCCCTAAAATGCCAAAGAACTAGGAACGGTCATCGCGAAGTGATGAATTTTTTTCCTTAGATCGTTTTTGATGGTCCGGAAAACCTTTAGGCGATCAGGATCTGGTGGCACAGGCCCAGGCAAGTGGCGTGGGCTATAACACACAAAAATTTGAGAATTGCGTGGAATTCCAATTTTATGTCCCTAAAATGCCAAAAAATAAGGAACGGTTATGGCGAGGCGACGACTATTGTTCCATAGGTCATTTTTTATGGGCCGAAATTTTTTTAGGCGATCCCGGTCCGGTGGCCCGGGTCCATGCAGGTGGCGTGGGCTATTACACACAAAAATCTAGAAATCAAGCGAAATTCCAATTTTATGGCCCTAAAATATGAAAAAACAAGAAGCGGTGACGGCGAGGCGATGCTACTGTTCCTTGGGTCATTTTTTATGAGCCGACAAAATTTTAGGTGATCCAAGTCCGGTAGTCCATACCCATGCAGGTGGCGTGGGCTATAGACACGAAAATCTATGAATTGGGTGAAATTCAGTTTTATGACCCTAAAATGCCAAAAAAGAGGAACAATCATGGAGATGAGATGACCATTGTTCCTTACGTCATTTTTTATGGAGCCGGAAAAATTTTAGCTGATACGGGTTCTGCGGCCTGGGCCCATGCAGGCGGCATGGGCTATGGCACACGAAAATCTACGAAAGGGACGAAATTCAAATTCTATCGCGCTAAAATGACAAAAAATGAGGAACGGTCAGGGCGAGGCAATAACTATTGTTCCTTAGGTCATTTTTTATGGACCGAAAAGTTTTTAGCCAATCCGGGTTTGATGTCCTGGGCCCATGTAGGTGGCGTGGGATATCACACACGAAAATCTGGGAATCAGGCAAAATTCCAGTTTTATGGCCCTAAAATACCCAAATAAATGAGGAACGGTCATGGAGAGGCGATGACTATTGTTCCTTAGAAAATTTTTGATGGGCTGGCAAAATTTTAGGCGACTAAGGTCCTGTCGCCGGAATGCATGCAGATGGCGCGGGCTATAGTATACAAAATTTTGGAATTCGGGGGAATTCCAGTTTATGGCCTTAAAACGAAAAAAATGAGGAACGGTCATGGCGAAGCGATGAATATTGTTCTTTATGACATCTTTGATGGGCTGGCAAAATTTTAGGCAATTCGAGTCTGAGCGGCTGGATCCATGCAAATGGCATGGGCTATAGCACACGAAAATTTAGGAATCGGGCACACATCAACACATTGACGCACACATCAACCAAGTCTAGGAAATGCCTAAACTTGTTAAGAGACTCAATCTCTTCAGCCATAGCACTAATCCGTCAATTTGGTTCTGAATCAGAATAGATTCTGGATAGCTATAACACCCAAACGCATCAACTATCTCTGCAACTACCAATGAAAATCCACATGATTCATATATCCAAGAAGATTCTCATCAACTATGTTTACAAACCTTTGTGGTCGGTTGATCACTCTCTTCTCTCTTCCTGTTGCAATGTTGTATGGTTGTTGTTGCATAGGTACACTAATAGTATCATCTTGATCAATATTTTGCACCTCTTCCACTTCATCTACTTTAGAACTACTCGATTGAGCTAATGGAGATTCAATTTCTAGCTCTATGTGGTCACTGACACCATGATTTATTTTTATTGCCTTCTCCCTCTGACTATCCAGTGAGACATATTAATTGAATGTTACGTCCCTACTGATAGTCAGCCTTGGAGTCTTTTGATATGTGTACCACAACCTATAATCTTTCACTCCAGTTACATATCCTAAAATATGCACTTCTTTACCCTCAGCTCAAGTTTTCTATGCCTCATATGAGCATAAGCAAGACAACTAAATATCCTTAAATTTGAAAATCAGCAGGCGAACCAGACAATACCTCAAAAGGAGTTTTAAACTCAATAGATATGGATGGAGATCTATTGATCAAATAACAAGTTGTACTGATTGCTTCAACTCAAAATTCCTTGCTAACACGTGAGTGTGAAAGCATACTTCGTACCCGATCACAAAGCATCTGTTCATACGTTCTACAATACCATTCTGTTGTGGTATTCCGACACAAGTGAGGTGTCTCACTATGCCCTCTCGGCTACAGAAATTATTGAACTCGAAATTGAAAAATTCCAACCAATTGTTAGTTCGAAGACGTTGTCCTCCTCTCAACCATTGTCTTCCATTTAACAAATGTCAGAAATGCCTCATCTTTTATTTTCAGAAAATAAACCCACACCATCCTTGAGTAAACATAAATCAAGGTCATAAAATACCTGATACCACTCTTGGAGGAAACTCTGTTTAGACCCCACAAGTCGGAATGTTTATAATCTAACTTGACTATAGTCTTGTGCTCTGCTTCTTGCTGAATTTTACCCTTGTCTGTTTGCCAAACACACCACACTCACAAAAATATAAACTTGATTTTTTATCTATCCAACAAATTCTGATTGCTCAATAAAGACAATCTCTTGTCATTCATATCGCAAGTGCCACAACTGAGATTGATTTAGATCACTTTTTTCAGAAGCTACAACACTTTCCCTTCAACTACACTGGCTTGAAGATGATACAATTTAGAATGCAGTTTACCCTTCATGAGTACCATTGAGCCTTTACACACTTAAGTATTTCATTCCTGGAGTGAAACTTATACCATTGATTGTCAAAAGTCGAAAGGGAAATCAAATTTCTCTTTATCTGAGGAACACGCCAACACTCAATGTTCCTGATAATTCCTTTGAACATTCTCAATCTGATGTTACCAATTTCCTCTACTGGTAATGGATTATCATCTCACATGTAGATAGTCCCACTAATCTGCTTGTAAGTTATAAATCAATTCTTGTTTGGACACATGTGGAATGTAGCACCAGAATCAAGAATCCAAGAATTTTGCCAGTGACTAGAACTCACAACACATACTTCCGCTATATAGTCACTAGAATTATTGGTAGTGTCAATAATATTTGCCAATTATCTATTTTCTGCTTACCTATTTTCTCTTTCAACTTTGAACAACCTCTTTTGCAGTGACCTTGCTCCCCGCCCTCATAAAAGTTTTGCTTCCTTGCTCTAGACTTCTATCTGGCGGTTGATTTTTTTCTATTAAAGTTCATTTGTTGTGTTCTTCCTCTACTCACAAGACCCTCGACCTCAATTCTGCTTCTGGAAAACTCTTTTTCAACTCTTCAGATTTTAGTGCATTACTAACATCTTCCAGTGAATTATTGTCTCTCACATATAGCAGTGTATCAAAAAAAGTATCATAAGAAGGTGGTAAAGAACATAACACAATCAAGGCATGGTCCTCAATCTTAATTTTGACATCCACGTTCTTCAGGTCCATTATAATTGAATTAAACTCATCAAGGTGAGTTTTAACAGGTGTACCTTCTTTCATACGGAGATTCTATAACCTCTTTTTTAGGTAGAGGCACTTTGTCAGTGATTTCTTAAAATACAGATCTTCCAGCTTCTTCCATGTTGTTGCTGCAGAAGTTTCTTCATCAATTTCCCGAAAAACGCTATCTGCAACGCTCATAAATATCGCACTCAAAGCCCTCTGTTTCAGTTCTGTCTTCTCTATCTCTTTCATCTCTTTCGAAAAATCTTCATCAATTGCCTTCCATAACTCTTGTAACACTGGGGACGATTTCATCTTGAATAGACTCAAACTAGAATCTCCGTCAAATTTCTCTACGTCGTACTTTGTTGAAGATAATGAAGGCATCTTAATTACACACAAAGCAAATAAAGAATAAAAAGTCAACACAAGGATTTAATGTAGTTCGGCTAAGCCTAATCCTCAGGGCAGAATCAGAGAGAGTTTTCCACTATGAATGAGAAGAAAAGTACAATACCATATATAGAATCCCCAACTACAACCCCTATATATAGATCCCAAATAATCTCAAACCTATAAGAGAAATATTTCCCAATTTGACAAGGACAATAATTTTTTTGTTTCCAACTCTATTAGGATAATAAATTTTCCCAAACCTAGAGTAATTATGAGTTTCCTAAAAAATAGAAAGAAATAATCAAGCCATAAATAACAACTGAAGATATATGTATGTATATATAAATTCATTTATCTAAGCCTTTTGCATTAGTTTAAAGCATGTTGCTAGTTGAGAATATGAAGCATCAGTGTTATTTATATGGCATTTTTCATACCATTGACAAGCTGAATATTAAGTTACGCTGAACGTGCTATATATTGGACGGCACATTTCATTTTAAGCGACTAAGCAAATTTGACCATAACAAATTGAAAAAAGGTCAAATATATTCTTTTACTATCAAAAATTATTTAAATATATCTTTCATTATACATTGAAATCATACTGTTATATTATCGAATAATTTTACCCCTATTTTAGACGGAATACCGCGTCACAATCTCGGACCCAAATAACCCACCCCAATTTTAATACACCGAAAACTCGCCCCAGAGTGAGGTGACCCGCTTAATATTATTTTAAATAAATCTCAAGAACAAATCCCAACAGAACCATTATCCCAACGACATCGTACCGTCAAATCCTAGCAGCAACACCAGTGACGAAGGAAGCGGCTGCGCCAGACAAGAAAGAGAAATCTATTGGCTAGCCCGATTGGTTCTCATGGACATAGCAGAGGCAGTGAGCCCTTACAGAAAATACCATGTCTCTTCTCATATTTTCTCCTTTTTTGTCAAACCCACTCCGCCGACCGCTACACCTCGCCGGAAAACTTTCATCAATAGAAGGACTTCAATGGTGGTAAAGTAAATACGAACCAGACAGCAAGAAAAAGAACAAAAAGAGTGAAAAAAACTCAGATTAATTTATCTTTTCATAATGGGACTTTTCAGCCAATTAATACATAATACCTGAGATTTTCTAAAATCTTATCGGATTGAACACTCTTAATCTCAATTTCCCATGAAATAAGGTGAAGAATGAAGCTGGCGAGGGGATCAATTAACAGTTAGAGAACAAGATTACTGATAGAAGGAATTTGTTTCGTTTCAATTTATCACTACATACCTGTAAATATTGTAGAAAAAATTAACCTTTACAAGAAAATACATAGTAGAATTGTAAGTTGATTCATTGTAAGAAAGGCGCCGGTGAACTGGGTTTATCGGGAGGAGAGGTTAGAGGCAGGTAGGATAGGGGGTTTTTTCCTTTTTGTTTTGTTTTTATCTTTATCTAATTTTAATAAAGAAACATAAAATAAAAATTTGGACACTTGACAAGTTTTTCAAAAAAAACAAAATTAAGCGGGTCGGCTCATTCTTGAGCGGATTTTCGGGTATTAAAATTGGGGATGTATTATTTGTGTCTAAGCCTGCCACATAGCATTCCGTATAAGATAAGGGTAAAATTGATCTGATAGTATAACGGTGGGGTTTCAATTGGCCAGATAGTATAACGAAAGATATCTTTAAATAATTTTTGATAGTAACTGAGATATATTTGATCATTTTCCGTAACAAATTTCAAAGCTTCTTGTTACCTTACTAGTCCTTTATCTACAACTATAAAGCTAGTTTTGTTTAAAAATTAAACAAAAACAATTTCAAACCCAAGCAAAGTTTTTCAATATATTAACACAAATATTTACCAAATAAAATTTCTCAATTTTTGAAAATCGTAAAATTTTATTTTTTTTGAAAACTAAATCAAAATTTTAATTTTCTAGTACACGACGGAACATGTAATAAAAAAAAAGGCTAAAGTTTTCATGAGAATTAGTACGATAAAGAGTTAGTTGCATAGTAAAGTGGATGTATGATGTGAGATAATTATTGAAATGGGTGAAAATATCATGAAATTAAGATTTAAATCTCATGAAATATAAAAACGTTTATCTTTTTTACCTCTCAGCACAAAAAGAGACTGATAATTTATTTTTATTTTATTAAATTTGGATGGACAAAATAATTCTATTATATATCGCCCGTGGACGCGGTCGAGTAACAAATACATTGACAGTGGAGACAGTCCACATGTCATTCAACCACATACTTCTCTTCCCAGTCGTATGGATTGCAATTTTCCCTCCGCCTCCTCCTCATATAATAATCGCGGGGACCCACTATTCATCTCCTCCACCGTTTATTGTCTGACACGTGTCATTCAACTCATGGTACTCTCGTAAATAAACCCAAATTCAGGGCCAAAATTTCACTCCACCATCTCTGACTCTCTAAAACCCCAATTTACCTTCCTTAGAGAAACCCTCTTTCTCTCGACGATGGCATTGCTCAGCCGTCTGAGAGCGGCGGCGCAGCCACATATTATTCGGTCATCCCTTCGGTCTTACGGATCAGCTGCAGCTCAGATCGACTACGATTACGACGATGATTACGAATATTATGAAGAGACACGTGTACGCCCAGGGGTAATGGAGGAATCTGAAGGGTCATTTCCACGAAGAGGAGTGCAGTGGGTGATCATGGGCGATCCTATGGCTCAGAGACACGTGTACGCCCAATGGCTTTCGAAGCTTCTAGATGTTCCTCATATTTCTATGGGCTCACTCGTTCGTCAAGAACTTCACCCTCGTTCTTCTATCTATAAGCAGGTTTTAATTTCTTTTATTTCTGTTTGTTTTCTTGTCTCAGTGAGCTCTTTAAAGGAAAAAATTGTTTTAGTTTAACTTGTATTATTTGACATATTATTTCAATTTATATGATGGTGTTTGATTTGACACGGTCATTATTAAAAAAAAAAAAGACTTCTGAAACTTATGTCTAAAACAGATCATAATATTTGTATAATTATCATCATTTCGTTAAGAGTTAAATGAAAAATTTGAAGTGAAATTGTTTCTAAATATAGAAAGATATTTTTTTTGTGGGCGGGGGTTGGGGTGGGGACAGATTAAGAAGGAAAGAGTAAAAGATATTTGGTTCACGGGGAGTAATAGAAAGAAATAAGCCTGAATAGAGGGAATGAATACCAAAATTTACAGATAATTGATCCATACTAGTCTGGAATTAGTGTATAAAGGCTTGTTTGAGCTGGTCTTGTTTCTCTTTTCATTGGGAATGGCTAATGAAAAGAAAATTTGTATTTTTAGTTGTTAACTGGTCTTATTTTGACATATAATTTAGTATAGAAAGAAATGAGCCCGAATGGAGGAAATGAAGATGAAAGATCCATATATTTGACTCATACTAGCTTAATTAAAGCATAAAAGATTGGTTAACTGGTCATATTTTCGATTATTAGTTTCTCTGTTTCAGCTTTATAAAAAAATAAGCTAACTTTCTCCAAAGAATGTCGATTTCAGAGCAGAGGGTCAAAACCATTTAATTTTTGGTGAGATTAAAACATTGATAAAGAATAAAATATACATAATCCGAAATGATGAGCTATAAGTCAGAAATTTTCAGTCGAAGTATTTGAACATAAGATTCTGTTTGGCTTTTCAAATAGTAGTAATTTGTCATATAACAATTGAGTACAGGAGTACATTCTTTGTTTAAAGATAGTGGTGCATTACTCTCTCTTCTTTTTATTTGTTTCACCGAATAAAACCTCTCATTTTTTGTTATGAAGATAGCAGAGGCTGTAAATCAGGGAAAACTTGTTCCAGAAGACGTTATATTTGGTCTGTTGTCAAAGAGGCTGGAAGAAGGATTTTGCAGGGGTGAAAGTGGATTTATCTTGGACGGCATTCCTCGATCAAAGATTCAAGCTGTAAGTATAGCCTCTCTCTCTCTCTCTCTCTCTCTCTCTCTCTCTCTTTGTAGACTTAATTTTAATGGCATCTTCTTTTTTCTTGTTATCTTGGATTCTTCCATTTTTGTTACCCTATTTTCCTTAAACATGCTTGTTGTTTCTCCTTCCGTTTATCTTTCCCAAGCCGAGGGTCTATCGGAAATAACCTCTCTGCCTTCTTAAAGGTAGGGGTAAGGTCTGCGTACACACTACCCTCCCAGACCCCATTTGTGGATTTCACTGGGTTTTGTGGTGGTGGTGTTGTATTTTCCTTAAACAATTGAGTTTCTTGCTATGCACAAGCTTCCAGCAGCTAAAAGTTCATAGTTCACATGTTGATCGAACTTTGTAGTTTGTTTATGGTGGTGTTAATTACTTAATAAATAAATAAATAAACACTTTGAAAATTTAACCAGTACCTTAGATATAAGACTTATAGTCGCTTTCAGTTGTTCAAGTTTTGTTTTGAGATTTCGAGTTAACTGGTATTTGTTTCAATACGTAGTTGGTCTTTTAGCTAACAAAATCACAATATTACTTGTGAAAGGTATGGAGGGAGTAATTGATGAGAAGAGCCGGTAAATGATTGCTGTTTGTTACTTTCACTTTGTAGTAATCTGCATTGTCTAATACTATTCAAGTGTATAAAATGTTTATTTTTACTTATCTCAGATTTTGTTCAAAGAGGACTCTTTTTTATTGTATTTGTTGTGATCCATCTGGAAACAATGTTGGAAATTACATACTCTTCTCGTTTATTCCTGCAGGAAATCCTGGACAAAACTGTGGACATAGATCTAGTTCTGAATCTTAAATGTGCTGAGGGTGGGATGTCCAAGAAAGACAAAAGTACTGGACTTTATTCGCCTCTAGAATTCCTTCGCAGGACTTCTGGAATTAATATGAGTCTTCAGCCAGAGGGTGGTCATTTTAGGCCTTCAAATACCATGAATGATGTCTCGAGAAAGAAGCTGCATGTGCATGCAGAGCAGGTACCTATCTGATGTCCTGAAATTTTACAGATGGAGACACTAGAAAAATTTGATGTCATAACTTGAGACAAACAGAATTGTAGATTGCCTCTCTTAGCATTCTTGACGAATAGGATCATAGATCGCCTTTCTTAGCATTCTTGATGTGTAAGTAAATACTATTGCCTACTGAATCACACAGATGCAAATTTGCACGTAGATCATCTGCTTCAAATCCTCATTCTCGTAGCACTTCCTTTGAGGAAAATACAAATCAAAGATTGTTTGCTAGAAAGCCAGTATTTGGAGTACCTGAATGTTCATTGAACAAACCATGCTGAAATAGTTTAGATGTCAATGCCATATTGTTCTTGACTCTGGCATCTCTCGGTCTCACCTGATCTTCTTCACGGGCTTCTACTTTGTTCGTTCTGATATCGTAAACAAGTTAATGTCTCAAAGATGATTGCATCTATTACCAACAAAAAAAAAGATGATTGCATCTATCCTTAGCTATATTTATGTCAGTAACCTGAAGGTAGCGGTGCATGTGATCAACTTTTTAAAGTACACTGTTTAATTTTCTTTTATCTATTAGAGCTATAATTTTAATTGCATGATCTTGGTTCAAAATTTCCTCAGCTCTCATTTTATTGCTAGTCAGCATGCTAAATGTGGTTGTACAGACATAACTCGGTATTTTCTCAGTTGAAGTACAAAATCAACTAATACACGTCATCATTCTGTTTTATGTAGATCAAACCGCTAGAAGAATACTACAGGAAACAGAGAAAGCTCTTTGATTTTCAAGTAGCTGGAGGACCTGGAGAAACATGGCAAGGCCTTTTGGCTGCTTTGCATCTTCAGCACAGGAATGTAGTTGGTTCTACACAGTTGAGTGCAGGATGCTAATCTGATTTTCTGCTGATCTTCATTCTTTTTGCGAGCATAGTAGGTATAGGAAATGAGTGAACAAAGTCTAAGTTTTGGGCGGGAATATGCGTAATTTTGTTTTCATTTTTGTTTAAAAGAGTGCAACCTAGTTTCATCTGCCTGAAGAGAGAAACATCAAGATGTGAGAGCATCAGACAAGCTTATAATACTCTCTATATATAGATTCTACAAAGCTTATTTTTGGTGAATGCTTGTGTTGGTGTGTAATACTTCAAGCCCATGGAAATGCTACGTTTATTAGCTCGTGCTGTGGCACCCATATGAATCTTGATTGTGTCATGTTCTGCAAAGTTTGGCTATTTTTTCTATTAATGGAGCTGTAAAAAGCTGTACATTGCACTTCAATAGTACTTGTTATATCATCCTGATGTTTATAATTGGAGTTGGACTCTTAACATAAATGAGATTTCTTGCCATCTGACTGGCACTGCTCTTATCAAAATCCAACTTCAGTAATACCAGAAATTGAGCCAACAGATGATTAAATTATTTCTAAAAAATTTCGGGATTAAGTCAAAAACATTACATGGGATCCTTGAATAATAAACAGGTCCTCAAGAATTTTTTTAGTAAGTCTAGAATATAAATATTTCCATCCTAACGGACAGAAGATTTTTGAGCTTGTTCATACGTAAGATATATTCTAGTTTTAAGGTAGAAAATGAGAAGGAATACAGCAGTTGCGTTAGCTGCAAATATTTATTAACAAAAGTAAAAATAATTACTACAGATCAAAATTATAATTCACTGTTTATCCATACATCCCTAAGGAGTTGATACCTCACAGAATTTCCATCAACATTACCTTTCAATATCCTACTGGATTTTGCAAGTGGGGAAGTTTCAATGCCCTCAGAAATGATGAAGTTCATATCCATTTGATCTAGCTCATCATCACTTGTGTATGACTTCTTGAGTACTGAAGATCCGCTTCGTCTCAGCTTAGAATGGCTACTAATGTCACCTAATAGACCATCCACTGAAGCTGTTGAAGGTGGATTATATGCTATAGGAGCTGCTGTGCAGGGGTAGCTCATGACTGAATCTTCTTCCGCGTCAAAAGGATCCTAACCAGGGAAAAATATCAGCAGCAGAATCTGATTTAAAAAGACTTGGTTCGTTGGTAATAGTGACACGCTTAGCTCATCAACTCCAACCTCTGAATGACAACTTATTTCAAAATCTACTAGGAAAAATGAATGATGACATTTTAAGAGATGAGCTTAAACTCTAGTATGGCAAAATGAACAAAGAGGCGAGCTTACCTCTGTGTTAAGAGCTTCAAGTACACATTCAGGTATTGGATCAGGGCAAAACTCATCCGCGACAAAAACATTAAGAACCCTTCTTATTATAATCGGACCGAATATGGGACAGACCTGAGGATTAATGAGACAAGTAGCACCACAAATAAGGGGAAAGAAAAATACAAAACACTCGGGCTGCGAAAAACATGATGCTTTCAAGGTTTTGAGGACAAACCTCTTTTCTTATTGTCCTACTTAACAGCATATCCTTTGGAAGCATCATAAGATCACTCAGTGCGTCGAGGAGGTAGAAAGACTTGGAAGATGTATCATATTCTTCACCCCCATCATCGTCATTATCTTCTCTATTTTCGTCTAGTGAGTTGCCAACAAGGTCAGTGAGCCATCTAGACCAATTCCCTATCTGCAATCAATGTGATTTAAAAATCATCATATATATATATAATCACTGGATAAATACTATCTTAGAGTTTGCAGAATGTGACTTAAAAGAAATTTAAGATGGTGTAAAAATTGGTAAAAGAATGAACAAAAAAATGTTTGTTTTCTTGGGATAATAGGGGAGAGAAGTGATAAAGGACAAAACTCCTGCTATACTGCGTCACAGTAAGCAGTAGACTAACAATCATATCTACATTTTAAAACTCTAACTGGAAAGGTTACAACCATGATACTCACCGCATTTTTCAGTTGTGCACCTGCCCCAAAGCTAGCTTTTCCAGCTGGAATGGGAAGCACCTCAGCATCACTGATAGGATCTGATATAGGATCTGAAGGCATCTCATCAGCAGACTCTCGAAGGATAGCATTGAACATAGCCACATCCAATCTAGCCACACATTGTTCCATTATCTGGTTTAAAGAACCATTTGTTAGTAGCAAGATGGACCAAAATCTGGATCATAACAGTTTGGTCCACATCAAACCCATCCAAAGAAAGACGGGAGATGCTGGTTTTAACATAAGCAAAACAACTTTTACTCAGTACAAGGAAGTTCATGTTTGGTAGTCTTTCTTAACATATTACACTAATTAGTATATGAGCTAACAACTACTTAATTAGAAGACAAATTTTCCTGAGAAGTGAAACAAAGACAGAAAATAACATGTTACGATTATGGAAGTAAGAGCATGTACAATATGGAAGGAAAGGTAGGCCAGGCCATACCAATTTAGAGAGCAAATGCAAACAGCCACACTCATGTCCCGCAGCTCGAACAGGGCAAATCCTTTCACATGCATCTTTTAAAGCCTTCTTCCAAAGATCCAAGGAAAAATTTCCATCTTCAGCACCAGAACTAGACGTCCTACTGCAGACTTTGTTTATCTCGGAACCCATGCTATTACAGATCGCTGTTGAAGCACCAGACTGCATATGTGGAATGAGAGTCTGAAGAAATAAATAAATGAATAAAAAAAAAGCCAAGTTAGTTGATAGGTAAGTGATTCTTCAGGTTCAAAATCAATAAATGACATCTTTAAGATTCATTTTGTGCACCTGCCACCAAATAGATTCAATGATGCGGGAGAATATCCAAGCCTCTGTTTTCTTAAGTGCTCTTATAAATGTAACAGGGTCCTCCCAATTGCCTAAACTCTCACAAATATCATCTCTGACACCGTTGCTAGAGTGAGACTCCCACTTAAGTGGAGAAAATTTCTTCTTGTCCGCGACAACAGATTTTCCAAGCATAGTTTCAGTAGAAAGAGGTAACTGCTGCTGCCCATGGAATTTGGTTATAGTTGCTCTCAGCACCACTGAATTTGATAGCCAGAAAGTTAACCTGTGCTCAGAAAAAATAAGTGAATATTTAGAAGAAAAACAAATAACTGTCTTGTGCATGTAGCTTAACTTCCTTCCACAAAAACTTAAACTGAAAAGTACCTAGCAACATCATTTCCACATGCCTTGGCAACCAAATATATTCCAGAAATAGCACTTTTAGCAGCACTTCCTCTTTTCAGTATGTTGTTTTCTTTACATGCATGTAGATAGAACCTAGACAGACGTCTTGCCGGAGAATGGACCTTATTCGTGGAACATCCATGCTCTGCAACAACTGAGTAAAGGCCAACTTCAATAGCTGCAGCTTCTTTCAATTCTCCTTCAAGCATCTTTACTCTTTGCTCTAACTTATGGATTTGGCTTTCCAAAAGAATGTTTGTTGTGTCCCTTGGACTCACTTTTTCTTTTCTCTCATTGCTTGAAAAACCTCGAGCACCTTTCGGAGTGTCTTGCACTAGAATCTGATTACTTCCGACAGATCCGTCACCTCTATGTGATTCTGGTGATGACCTGACTGACATCACATGCTTTACAAATTCACTATGGGAGGTACTATTTGCTTCGGAACTGTCCCTGTAAGAAGAAATTGCATTAGTTTCCATCAAGTCATGTTTTACAGTATCCACTTCTGAATAGCAACTGATTGACTCATCCTTTTTGCATTGCCCTTCATCTTCCGAGCTTTCTTTTCCTTGTTCGTTCTCCTGGTGTTGCTCTCCATCGCGAAGAACGCATTCTTTGCCATGATCCTCACTGTTTTCACCTTCAACAGAACCATTTTCAGTAACCGCATCTCTGGCATCATCCCACAGCCCATTTACAGATAGAGTTGACTTTTTCTCTTCAATTACACTATTGGAGAAAATACTAACCGTGCTCTCAAAGCTGCTACTCTCATTTGTGATACACGGAATTGGACAGGCTCTTCCAGCTGGATCTGAGTTCTGTCGACTGGAATTTTCACTAACACTTTTGCCATTAGGCGCTATTTGTTCCATGCACTCTACCTGTTTGTCCTGTTTGATTATCATGCAGGCATTCTGAGTCTCCTCATTTATATCACTCACATTAGATGTCGAATACTGAACGCTACTACAGCCACCAATTTTCTTTGAGATCCAAGCCAGATCAGAGGACAAATCAGTTGAGGAGTGCGACAAACTTCCTTGCAAACTAGATAGAGATTTTGTCTCGGGATTCTCGTCCACATCTGCAAGCCTTTCCTTATGATCGAGAACATTTTCATCTTCATCTCGTCCAGCACTACTTTTTACTCCCTCGGATATATCCTGCAATCATATGCCAGCTGGCTATCAAACAAGCTGAGATTTTCATAATATTGGAAAAGCAATGTAATACAATCACCAAATCATAATGACGCAAACTTGTACGGACTGCACTTAATTTAAAAATGCTTGCCATGGAAATGGACACTGCATCTTCTATACATAGTATGTATTGAATGCAAATTTTCTGCAAAAGGACCTGTGTCATGCATTTTGGAAGTAACACAACGGAAGAATTACATTCAGATATGCAGAGGATACTGATAGAAAAACATCATTATACCTCTTCTTGAGGTGGTGAACCATAGTTTGATTCGTTAGCTGAAGAAGAAACAGGCACTGATAAATGCGAGGAAACATCATCATCATCATCATCATCAGTGTATGAAGCAAACTCGGCTTCATCAGCATATTCTTCACTCAGTAATCTAGAAAGAGAACCATTTCGGTCCATTGAAGCTTCTCTTTTTAACTTGTCCCTCAAAGATGACCTTACGCGACTCCTCTCACCTATCTGAATTTTCAGAAAAAGAAGAGGCTGTGCTGTGTTCCTATAAGTTCGCTTGCAGTTAATAGGGGGACATATGCTCAAACTCTCTCTAACAACACCATAATCAGCCAAGTCAATGATAGCAGTTCCTAAAAGTTGACCTTTTACGGTCTTATCACGCCGGGGTTCATACAAGTGGAATTCGACGCAATTCTTTTGGAAAGCGTTTCCATCTCCACCTTTAACTGAAGTTTCCTTCAGAAGCGTCACGGGAAGTCTAAACGACTCATTGAATTCAATTCTTCCGTCACCAATACCAGAACCAGTTCCCGACGATGGAACAACTTGATTAGTAGATCCAGAGTGCTTATCTGCGTGTTCCCACTCGATTAAAACAGCACGGGGTGTTCTCAATGAATGCGAGGGTGGCCAAGGTTTAATCTCCTTAATATGGATTAGATATTCGACTTGAACTGAGGGGCTATTCCTAGTTCTGGCCTTCAGTCCCAAAACCATGATTCTAGTAACACAGATATAGAATGGTCTTTAATTGAACAATATGAGCCTGCACAAAAATGAATAGCAAACACGTCTTTAAGCTGTATTAAAGAGCAAAAGATTCCAAACTTAAACTCAGTTCAGTCTATCCTTTTCCCACATGCACATTGCAATCGAACCAAGTAGCATTTTCAAGTTAATAGAACTTCTAGAATTAAATGATTTCATAGGTTCGAGCCGTGGAATCATCCACAGATGCTTGCATAAGGGTAAGTTGCCTACATCACACCACCTTCGGGTGCGGTCTTTCCCCGGACCTTGCGGGAACTCGGGATGCTTTGTGTACCGGATTGCCCTTTTATACTTAGAAACTTGAGTTATTCGTTAACAATCCATATGCTTGTACATGCTCTATGTCCAAGAAACGCCCCTTTCTCTTTCACAAGTCAGTTTCCAATGACTTCATAATTCTAACACTTGGATGCTTAAGTCAATTAACCAGAACACATTAAGTACTATACAAGATCTTAGAAAGGAAAAAAAAAAGTTCTTTTTTGCAGGATAAGAAAATCAATCTAAGGAAAGAAGAGCAAACGAAAAACTAGAAGGAACAAAATATCCTCAAGGCTAAAATACTTTGTCACTACATAAACTGTTGTATGCGCGAACAAAGCCCCAAATTGGTAGCTGAAATGAAAATGAAACTACATATAAGGTGTAGGGATAGTTTTAAATGGTGTGAGATCTTTTGCTAACTTAGCCTAAAGCAGATTATATCACACCATGTCAAGAGTATCTTTGAGCCGGCTTAATCCAACAAACAATAAAAGCATAATGAACAGAGAGTGAACACCACAAGTAGCAGATTGGAAGACTAACAGAGGCAAATGAGAATAACCCAAGTTCTTATTAAGCAAATAAGACTAAACAGACACAACACAAATTCACAGTGTCACATGAAATAATGACTAGAAATAATGTTAATAGTAGTAATATCAAGATTTTCAGTGGGAAAATGAGAAACTTTAGACTTACATAGAAACACAACACCAGAAAAATCAAAGGAATGTGAGAAAAAGGAAGGCCAAGATGGTTGTCATTACAGAGTAAAAAGATGAATGATTAATCATTCAAGAGCCCGTGAGAGACAACATGAGTAAAACAACACAAAAAAAACACAGGTGGGGGTGTTTTGTGTTTTCTGAGTCTGTGAGTGAAGTGCAGAGTGAGCAGAGAAAAGAATGTCTTTTTCCTGTTGATAATGGGAATTAAATTAGTACTAATAACTACTCCCTCTCTCAACTTTATGTGAGATACTTATTTATTGGAGTCAAGTTCTTCTTTGAATGAAATTTTTTTTTTTTTTTTTTTTTTTTTTTTTTTTTTTTTTTTTTTTTTTTTGTGACTTATAATACCTTTTATATAGTTTTTTTAATATTAATATGTAAGTTTTATTTTAAAAACGTTGAAATTTTTATGTTTTATGTTGTTGGAAACAATCTCTTTTATCTTTAAGGTAGGGGTAAATTCTACATACACATTATTCTCTCCGGACCTCACTTGTAGAATTATACTGCATTTGTTGTTATTGTCATTGTTGAAAGTTTTGTGTTTGAATTTACACCAAAAATTAAATAGTTAAACTGTCGTACTTCGAATTATGTCACATAGATTAGGACATAGGAAGTAGGGGTGTACAACGAAAACCGGCAAACCGAATAATCCGAGTCAAATCGGAAAAAAAAAAATTCGATGTTATTTGGTTTGATTTGGTTTAGTATTGGAAAATAAAATCCGGCCATAATTAGTTTGGGCTGGTTTTAATTAAAAAAAGTCAAATCGAAACCAAACAACCCGATAATACATTTATATAATTTTTAAAATTATTTTATACATATAAATATTTATTGTAATGTAATTTATAAATATTTCTTCAACTTTTTCACACTTTTATCTTTTAACGTATTATTTCAAGTTTAGACTTAATATTATTGAATGGTAAATAAATTTTAAAGCCCATAAATGTAGTAACTCAAACAAAGTCCAAATCAATACAAATGCTAACAAAAGAAATTCAATTCAATACTACGAATGACGATAGTGTTGGATAATTATTTTAGTTTTACATTGATTTTATAATGAAAATGCATAACTTAGTTCATTTTTTTAGTGCTTAGTTATGTGATTAATATTAGTACTTATTAGCTATACTTATTTTAGCATGACCTATATAGTATTCTTAGATTATGTTAATTTTCATTATGGCTTATTAATTAGCAATATTTGTTTTATGTAATTTTATTATTGAATATTTAGTATAATGCTATGACTCATCTCATATTAATGTGTTAGTTTCTTGGAAAATACATTATATAGTTGTATTTTTACTAGGACTTAAGAAATATTTGGAGCACACGTTATATATTTTATGTTATGAAGATTTCACCGGAAAAAACCCGAAAACCCGATAAAAGCAGAGAAAAAACGAGATTGAAAAACCCGACGTTGCTGGTTTGGTTTGTTTTATATATTTAAAAACCTGACACCATTGGTTTGGTTTGATAATAGAAAAATCCGAACCATCCCGACCTATGTACACCCCTAATAGGAAGTAGGGGTGTTCAAACCGAACCGGAAAACCGCACCAAACCGAAAAACCAAACCAAATACCCGATTAGGTTTGGTTTGGTATTGAGTAAAGAAAATCGAACCAAACCGACATATAAATATATAATTTACATGTATATTTAAGACTTTATATTGAATTTTCTTTAAAAAAATATTAAAATATTTGGGATCCTCTCATGAGTTAACCTTGAAAACGTATATTAACGAAAATGATTGTTAGACGACTAAGAAAATAGCTATCACGTTTACTAAAAAAATTCTCTCATTAAAATGTTTTAATAGATCATATGTTTGTCAATTTTTCAATATTTACTAAACACATATTCACTTATCAAAACTTTATCTATAACCTTAACAAAGTAAGATTAGAATAATATTCATGTAACAAAAAAAAACCGAAAACTCGAAAAATCCGACAAAACCGAACCAATCCAAACCGATATAGTTTGTTTGGTTCGGCTTTGATAAAAATCGAACCAACCATGTCCATGTACACTCGTAATAGGAAGTACTAATAAGTAGTAATTAAAAAAGAAAAAGGAAAAAAAACAAAGATAGAGTGAGGACTTCTTTAAGACTTTAACTACTTTATTCATTTGGGTTTTAACATTAAATGGCTTTTTACGTTTGTGCAAAAGTAGAAGCTGTATTCGCAACATACAATGCATAGCAAGCAGAAATATCCATTCATGAATTACTACTTTTAGTATATACAGATATATTGAACTTAGTATTTACAAATATGAGTTTAATTACAAGTATTAAGCATCACTAGTCACCGGTAAAATACTTGTAGTTTCTATATTAGTTAATGTCATGTTTCAAACATCATTTGACTTCAACAATTTCTTTTTAAATTTTAACTTAAATATTGTCCAAATTCCTATTTGTGAGTATTAGGGAGCTGCAGGTCCACAAAGATGGAATAGAAAAAGTTTTAATTTGCCCATTTATTATTCGGAATTGCTCAATTTACCATCTATACACTTACCGTTAGCAAATCTTTTTTTTACTTTTTTCTAACGACAAAAATAAGATTAGACGACGAGTGTAACAGAAGACAAAATTACTCAATTCAAGAAAAGTGGAATGAACGTATTGATAATGAGAGTGGGGTTGTAATAATTTATTTGGTTTTGGACGCTTTCGCCGACTTTACACATTTATACAAACTTACTTTTGAAGTTTGTGTGGTACGTTAAATAATTGGAATCAAATTATGATATGTTTCATCTTTTTCGATTGAATATTCAAAATTCTACCTATCATTTGTTTCAAAAGACAATAAAGAATTAGGACCGTCTTCGTATAAAATACCAAAAAATCAAATGTATTAACATACCTTAATTTTAGATGTTACCAATATATTCACCCTTTTTAATAGACACGTAAAGTGAATTATGAATAAATTATTCAAATACCGATTAAGGTCCTCAAGTAGGCAGACGACAGAACTGCTACTAACTTATTTTCGTTAATTACTAGGAGAACCATTTTATCTCGACTTTGGAGTCACGTGGTACACAGACAATGTCTTTATTGAAAACCACGAAATACTTTAAAGGAACTTGTGAGCTTTTAGAGGGTCATTTTGAGTACCTACAGATTAGTTGTTGGCAAATAAGCTCATCCCTCACCATTACACCATTCAGGACTAAATCATGAGAGTTGGTTAATCATTAGTTTAGCATTTGAAATTGACTCTTCTATTAAGTTAAACAAATTAGATCCAGGATTTGAAGTTTATGAATTTCTACGTCGATCTCAAGTTAATAATTACATTCACAGTCTAGTAGTTATGAGTATTCAATGAAGCTTTTAACACATATACAAGGTCTCGGCAAAAGGTGCTGGGTTCCCGCATCGTGGCATCTAGATCCGCCACCAAATCCAAATCATACCACGAACCGAACTCTTTAATAAACCGATGGAAATCAAAGAAAAATGTCCGACCCTTACGAATAAGGCAACTCGGAGGGGGGAGGAACCATTTCACAAATTTCATTAGAGATGAGAGCAGCAGAAAGACCTATTTTTAAATATGCTAAATCTACATCTATTAGTAACAGCTATCAGAAGGATATGTGCGGAGAGACTTCTGCGGAAATACAACTCTCCGTAAAGGACTGGTTTACTGCTTGAGCTTTGTCACTCGCTATATTTCAAAGTTGCATCTCGCGATAAAGTCAAACGATTTTCGCAAGCTGCAGGAAATAAGTATTTTAATTGAGATACAATTAGTAATCAGAATCAGGAAATAAGCAATATTCCACAAGAAAAGCAGTCACAAAGTTGAATACATGGAACTTGTACTCAAATTGGAAGGAGAGGAGAAAATGAGGTGGAGGAAAGGAAACATCTTGTTTTTGCTACAACAAGATGAAATTTTTGCTACAACAAGATGAAATTATTGAAGTATACTATAACGAGAGAGAGAGAGTTACCTGCAAGAGATGATATAACAAGATAATCACTGGTTTTTGGTGTCAGCTGACACAGATTCAAGATATGATATAACAAGATCAGCTGCGTTGCATCCCGAAGATAATGCTTTGCCAACTGACAATCCCCCCTTGTGGTTACCTAGCATTACAGGAGACATGTTAAAGTACAGCGGCAATAATTTATTTTAACTGAGATTTAAGTCAGTGGAAAGTCAGCTTCAGCTTTCTTGCCAAGTAAATCAATATGAAGGCGACATATGCTAGGCTAAAGAATTCTACAAGCATGCATAGCTTTTACTAAGTCAAAGGTTACATAATACATGGCGTCTAGCAGAGAGTACAGTGAACCTTCCTCGTTGAAAAGAAGTTGCTTTTGGGGGGGGGGGGGGGGGGGGGGGGGGGGGGGAGGATGGAAGATGCTACTTCAAGGAAAGAAAACAGAAATATTACCTGCATAGAACAATCCAGGAAGTTTTTTCTCCATTTTGTCAATTGCATCTAGGACTGAATCGTAGTTATGCCCATACAATGGAAATGCTTTACTCCAGTATAGATGACTATAATTAAAGAGAGCCATTTTTTCAGAATCTCAACCTTTTAAAACCAAAGCCTACATATGCTGAATTATATCAGCTATATACTAGGAATTCACGTACTTCACATATGTTGGCTCTCCCTCAGCACCCAACAGCTGCTTAAGGTCAGAAGTTACTATCTCTTTCAGCTCAGTCCTGTGAATACAGGAATATAGAAATTTTACATGCTGAAACATCATCATTAAAGTATAGTAGGAATAAAGTATAGCATATTACAACCAAATTGAAAAAGTTTAGAAACCTTGAGGCTTTCGCGAGTTCTCTATTTCGGCTTCCACCAACAAAAGTAGTGTAGAGGTAGACATTGTTGGGTGCCCGATCTGGAAACATCATAGAAGAGAAGAGGGTGCCTGCATGTAATGCAGAAGTAATAAGGGCACAATAATTTCCAGTTACCCACTCTTCTTAACCTAATACCTAAGCATTACCTAGTGTCTTGAGACCATGTTTTTGCTCCTTGGAAGGTACAAGAACTCCAAAACCCTCAAGGGGATGCTTTACATTCTCCCTCTTAAATGTGGTTATAACTACGGATAGTGGTACATAATCAACCTGCACATCGTACACTCAGCTATACTGCAACAGCGTCAACGAACATAACAGTTCATACACATCTACACAGTACAGTACATATAGCTTCAGACTTAGCCCTTCATATAATATCGCTGCTCAAGACACAATGATCGAAAATATGGGTCCAAGTAGATAGCGTTTGTGCACCTTTTTTTCCTCTTGGAAATGAGACCGACTTACTTTGCATGTTCACTTTTTCAAAGCATTAACTGAGGAAATGAGTGCATTATCATGTGGAAACACATTTTCATTTGTTGATATGAGGTTAATTTCGCAAAACTAGAATGTTATACTATACAGTTAACACCAAAAAGCCACAGAAGCACAAACCTCAGGAATAAAGTCGAGTAGAAACGGATTTCCTCTCTTAGCAATCTTCATACTCTTAACGTCACAGAGTGGGGCCTAATTTACAGAAGCTTAGTCAATAAGGACAACATTTGACATCTGCACAGGACTCAGGTATTCGCAAATCCATCATTACAAGAATTGAGCAATCACATGTCATGAGACTGAGATTGAATGACGCTAGTTGTATAAAAGCAAATACAAGGACTCAATCATTCCAGTGTCTTACCGTCATAATTACAGCATCAAATGATTCTTCTTCTGATTGCTTTTTGTGTGGAGAGGCAGAAATAATTGACCAGCTATCTATCGCGGAGTCCTCACTACAGCTACAAGATAATTCCAGAACTCTAGAGTTTAGCCTTAGTTCATCTTCTCTGAGATCTTTGCATATTGTGTCAGTAAGTGTCTGCAAAACATTTGGATGAGATAACAATAGCATGAAAGATGACTAACAGAAATCGCAGGATCAAGTTCCTATAAAACATGAGTGATGCCAGTAGTTGACTGCACATGTTATCCAGCTCTCACCCAAAGAAATATAATTTATCATTAAGAATAGATTTTTCATGAATAACAATGCCCAAAGAAACAGACTAAGAGAATTGGGTCGAAGGAGTCAAGTTTGGTATATCATCCCTTTGCACCTACCTCTTATGCTTAAATGTAAGAAATCACACAAACAGGGGCAAGAAATAAAACTCAGTACCAGTGTCTGAAGTTCATGTTGAAATTTTAGACAAGTTATCTCTGGTGCCAAATGGATGGATGACCCTCAAATGATAAATGACGCATTAAAAATAGGGTTATGATCATTTCAATTTTGTCCTTTACCTTCAATGCATGAAGAAAAAGAGAACTAAAGTAATTTTTTGTCCTTCACCTTTGTTAGTTTATAGTAGCCAATTAGGAGTAAATAACCTTAACCTTAATCCTATATGTAT
>MDKI01045802.1:0-28581 GCA_005239505.1 Nicotiana paniculata | reverse complement strand
GGAAACGGAGCTAAAGGGATGCAAATACGTCGAAAATACGCAAAAGGAGACGCCCGGGAGATAATCGGGCGTTTGCCCCCTAAAGCCTGGCACCCCCTGGCGTTAGGGGGCGTTTTCCCCATAAAGCATGGTACCCCCTGGCGTTAGGGGGGAGTTAGGGCCCTAACGCCAGGCCTGTCCTGGCTTTAGGGGGGCGTTAGAGCCCAAACGCCCGGGTACCCCAGTTTCGCCCAAGTCCGAGTTTTGACGAGTTAAGTGTTTCCCGGTTGAAATAGAAGTCTCCTACACGGTTAGGGTTCACCCTAAACCTACAAATAGACTCCTACAACACAATTACAAGGGGATTTTCGTGAATCAAAGTAGAGAAGAGAATAAAAGGAGAAAATTCCATTGAAGTGCAAGAACATTGAGTTCTACATCTAGTATTTCTTACTTTATATTTCAATTATGCAATTTCTTGTAGTTTTGTTTCTTCTAAACATGAGTAGCTAAGTTTTTAATCTAGGGTTTTGGTAGAACCCGTTGGGGATGAATTTCTTGTGATATTAATATATTTTGATTGATTATTCTCTATTTGTTCAACTACGTTCTTATTGTAGTTAATTGAATGGCCATCAATTAGCTGTGCCTATTTAGTATGTATCTACTTGAGAGAGAGTGCATATTTAGGTAATTGTTTGAACAACACCACTCCTAGAGTATAGACGAAAGTCATAACCGAGGGTTTAGAGGTTGGATTAGAGATAACGATACCTCAGGTGCAATCTACAAGTGAACTGTACAAAATCTAGCTAGCGTAACTTGAGAGAGTGCGTCTAGTAAATTATCATAATTACTTGAGAGAGATTTATGGTAGATAGAGTGTTCATGATTGATAGAGACGATTAATCAAGCTATAAGAAGTATCCGAGAAAGAATTCACCAACGGGGGAAACCATAACCTTAGACCTTTATTATCATTGTTTACATTAAATTGTTAGTCAATTACTAGTTTATTATTTTGTTAGTAGAATTAGTTAAACAACACAAATTGATATTCAAAAGTCTTGAGAAAAGTGATTAAGTAACAGTTTAGTATTTTATAGACTCAATTGATACGTTCAATTCTCTGTGGGATCGACTTTGGGCTTAATACCCCAGATTATATTTGCAGCGCCCGTTTAGTCATTTTATAGGACATAGTTGAGCGTGATCAATCCTCATCACACCGTCATCTCCTATAGTCACATCACTGGTGTCACCTCGCCGAAGCCTATCCTGAAGAACCAGAATGTGGGGATGATCATATTGGCACTCTCCAATGCGGTCATAAAGAGAAGACCGAGCCACCACACAAGCCAAAACCCAGCAAGGTTCTGAAAGATTCAATCTCACGAACTGACTGGCTAAGGACTAAACATCCAAGGCTAAGGGCCTCTCAACTGCCGGAAGATATGCGAAACTCCCCAAACTCTCCGCCCGGCGACTCAAGGCGTCGGCCAACACATTGGCCTTCCCCGAGTGGTATAATATAGTGATGTCATAGTCCTTTAGTAACTCCTACCATCTCCGTTGGTGCAAATTGAGGTCCTTCTGCCTGAACAAGTGCTGCAAACTCCGTTTATCTGTAAAAATCTCACATGGAACACCTTACAAATAATGACACCAGATCTTTAGGGCGTGAACAATTGTTTCTAACTCGAGGTCATCAACCGGATAATTCTTCTCATGCACCTTCAACTGCCTGGACGCGTAGGCAATCACTCTACTGTCCTGCATCGATACTACTCCAAGGCCAATCCTCGAGGCATCACAATAGACAGTGTAGGACCCCGAACCTGTAGGTAACACTAATACTGGCGCCAAAGTCAAAGCTGTCTTGAGCTTCTGAAAGCTCTCCTCACACTCCTCAGTCCACCTGAACGGAGCACCCTTCTGGGTCAGTCTGGTCATAGGTGCTGCAATGGATGAAAATCCCTCCACAAAACGCCGATAGTAACCTGCCAAACCAAGGAAACTGCGGATCTTAGTAGCTGATGATGGTCTAGGACAACTCTGCACCGCCTCCACCTTCTTCAGTTCTACCTTGATCCCATCACAAGACACCACATGGCCCAAGAATGCCACTGAATCAAGAAAAAATTGACACTTAGAAAATTTTGCATACAATTTCTTCTCCCTCAAGGTCTGAAGCACAGTCCTCAAATGCTGCTCATGATCAGCCTGGGACCTAGAATACACCAAGATGTTGTCAATAAACACAATAATAATGGAATCAAGATAAGGTCGAAACACACTATGCATCAAATGCATAAAGGCTTCTGGTGTATTGGTCAGCCCAAATGACATGACAAGAAACTCGTAGTGACCATATTTGGTCTTGAAGGTAGTCTTCGGGATGTCCGACTCCCGAATCTTCAGCTGATGATAGCCAGATCGCAAGTCGATCTTGGAGAATACTCTAGAACCCTATAGCTGGTTGAATAAATCATCAATGCGGGGCAAAGGATACATGTTCTTCACTATAACCTTGTTCAGCTGCCGATAATCAATACACATACGCATAGAGCCATCCTTTTTCTTCACAAATAGCATTGAAGCACCCCCAAGGTGATACATTGGTCCTGATGAATCCCTTATCCAGAAACTCCTATAACTACTCCTTCAACTCAGGAGGATCCATCCGGTAAGGAGGAATAGAAATGGGTTGAGTGCCCGACAACACATCAATGCCGAAATCAATATCTCTGTCGGGCGGCATACCCGGGAGATCAGCTGGGAAAACATCATAAAAGTCCCTCACTACTAGGACTGACTCAACTGGAGGGGTATCAACACTGACATCTCTCACATAGGCCAAGTACGCATCACAGCCCTTTTCAACCATCCGATGAGCCTTAAGGAAAGAAATGACCCTGCGGGGAGTATACTCTAAGGTACCTCTCCACTCTAATCTCGGCAAGCCTGGAATAGCCAGTGTCACGGTCTTAGCGTGATAACCAAGAATAGCATAATGGGGTGACAACTAGTCCATGCCCAAGATAACATCAAAATCTACCATGCTGAGTAATAACAAATCAGCCCTGGTCTCAAAACCACTAAGAGAAATCAAACACGGCCGATATATACGGTCTACAACTAGAGAGTTCCACAGGAGTAGATACATAAACAAGGGAACTCAAAGAATCCCGAGATATCCCCAAATGTGGAGCAAAATAAGAGGACACATATGAATACGTAGAGCCTGGATCAAATAATATTGTTGCATCCCTATGACAGACAGGGACAATATCTGTGATGACTGAGTCTGAAGCAACGCCCTCGGAACGGGATAGAAGGTCATAGAATTTGGCGTGGCCTCCCCCTCTAGGGCAACCTCTACCTACCCGACCTACACCTCGAGCTGACTGAGGAGGTGGAGTGGTAGCTGGGGCTGGAAGAATAGCCCGAGGACCTGGCGGAGCACGTGGAGGATAATAACACTGTGGAGGTGCACCCCTCTTGGCCCTGGGGCAATCTCTAATCACGTGACGAGTGTCACCACACTCAAAACAACCCCTTACAGGACGCTGCGGCTGAGACTGAATAGGAGGTTGCTTGCTGGGCTGGCCGGAAATAGCACCCCGAACTGGAGGAACACTGGAAACTGGTGGTGTATAATAGAACTCCTGAGGTCTAGATGGAGCTGGAATACCGCTGGCTGCTGGAAGGGCTGAATGAACAGGCGACCCACAAGCCCCTACCATAGGGTGTTGCTGGTGCACAAGCTCCTACAAAATGGCAAGTCTATCGAGACCTTTTGGCCTCTCTCTCCTCTCGGTCCCGGGCAAACATGCCCTCTACTCTCCACGAAATACTCATTGCCTGCTGATAAATGATATCCATCTCCAACTCTCTGGCCATACTGGCCTGAATACTAGGGTGGAGTCCCTCAATGAAGCGGCAAACCCGCTCTCTGACTATGGCAACCAAGGCTGGTGCATGCCGAGCTAACTCACTGAAATGGACTGCATACTCTGACACAGTCATAGTACCCTGGCGCAACTGTTCAAACTCCATGTGCCAAGTATCCCTGAGGCTCTGAGGGACATACTCTCGCAGAACATCTCTGAAAACTGAGTCCCAGTGAGTGAGGCTGCCTCGTCTGTACTACTCAACTCATAGGCCCGCCACCACTGATATGTCGCTCCCCTCATCTGAAAAGTGGTGAAAGAAACCCCACTGGTCTCCACAATGCCCATAGAGCGGAGAATACGATGACACTCTTCAAGAAATCCTAAAGCGTCATCTGAAGCTAGTCCGCTGAGAATAGGTGAGTGGTACTTCTTATACCTGTCAAGTCTAAGATGCTCTGCCTCAGAAGCAGCTACCCTGGTCCCATGTTATACCGGAGCCACTAGGGGCATAGGATTATACTCCAGGGCCTGATCAACCTGGCCCCTCTGCTCAGGAGTGTGGGCTGCGGGAGTATGTGCCCCTCCCCCAGCCTGAGATGTAGCAGGAGCTATCAAAAGTAGTCTAGCCTGAGCTAGAGTGCTGAACAAGCTCATGTACTGAGCTAAAGTCTCCTGTAAGGCTGGAGCAGCAATAGGGACCTCTTGTGCCGGCTCTCCAGCTGGGGTTGTTATAGGCTCCTCTATCTCTGCTCTCGTCGGTGCTCAAGCTGTACCGCTTGGTCATCCTCTACCCCGACCCCATCCTCTGGAGGCTCTGGCAGGGGACTCGAGTTCTTGGTCGTCGGTCCTCCCTATACGGGTCCTCACCATCTGTGGGAAAGAATAGAATAGAATTTTAGAATTTTTGATGTCAATAACTCGCATGACAAGGAAATTAAAGAAATATGGTTGTTCTTAACAGTTACATAGCCTCCCGAAGATAGATACGGACGTCTCTGTACACATCCGCGAGACCTTAATAAATCGGCTTGTGACTTGTGACTCCTATGAACCTAGACGCTCTGATACCAACTTGTCACGACCCGATTTACCCTCCAAAAGGCATCGTGACGGCACCTAGTCTCTACGACTAGGTAAGCCTAATTGCGGGAAAAGATATTAAATAGAAGAAATAAAAATAAAGACGGAATAAAGTAAATCTACTAATGAAACATCGCCACTCGGCACGTACAAAATATAACTTCCCAAAACCCGGAATATCACAAACAGTCACAAGCTTCTAACACTACTGTAGCTATAACAAAAATAGGAAAAGTACATAAGAACGTTTCTACAAGATAGAATAAAAGGAGACTCGGAGGATTCTACGGACGCGGCAGAAATACCTTGCAGTCTCCCAGAATCAGCAGCAGCAACTAACCACGAGACTGATAGCTCGTACCTAGATCTGCACACGAAAACATGTGCAGGAAAGGGCATGAGTACACCACATTTGGTACCCAGTAAGTGCCAAGCCTAACCCCGGTCAAGTACTGATGAGGTCAGGTTAAGGCTATACCGAATTTCTAAATAGGTCAGTTTAAAACAGTTCAAAAGATAGGTAATGTCTACAGTAAACAGTTTAAGAAAAACAATATAAGTTTACAGTAAGAAAATCCTCGGCTCAACATAATATATATCACAAAGTGGAATCTCCCGGGATATCATCCCGTAGTTCCAAATTATTATGCAGTACAGGGGGAAAGCTCCCGGAATACGTTCGTAGTCCCAATTTAAATATGCAGTACAGGGGAAAGCTCCCAGAATACGTCCGTAGTCCCAATTTAAATATGCAATACATGGGGAAAGCTCCCGAAATACGTCCATAGTCCCAATTTAAATATGTAGTACTGGGGGAAAGCTCCCGGAATACATCTGTAGTCCCAATTTAAATATGCAGTACAGGGAGAAAGCTCCCGGAATACGTCTGTAGTCCTAATTTAAATATGAAATGTGAATGAATACCGGATAAGGTTTATTTAAACAGTTTAGGAGAAAAGTCACAGTCAAAACACAGGATAGGAATAACTAAACATGGTGCACATAGTATCAAATAGAAATTTCAGGTAAAACAGGTAGACATGCTCTTTCCTAATCTAAACTACACAATTAGCACATTAAACAGTGAAATAAGAGTGAAATGATTTATGGCATGGAAGGAAAAATAGAATTTTAGTAACAATGGCCCGTGCATGTACTCGTCACCTCACGTACATGGCGCCCATACAACAAATAGTATCAAACAACCTAAGGGGGAAGTCCCCAACACAGAGTTAGGCAAGCCACTTATCTCGACTGCTCAACTCAACTCGAAATCACGGTTACCCGACTTCGAGTTGCCCAAATCTATTCAATTCAATTGCATAATGTAAATATCACTTTAAGAAATCAATCTAGCTAACTAGTTCAAGGCTAATACGCGAAACTAGAAAAATTGCCCAAAAAGTCCCCCGGACCCATGTCTCAGAATTGGGTAAAAATTAAAAATTCCGGACACCCATTCACTCACAAGTCTAACGATACAAGAATTACTCGAAACAGATACCAAAATATCGATCAAAACTCAAAAACATGGCCTATGAACTTTATCCAAATTTTCCCCAATTTTCCACCAAAATCGAAATTAAAGGATGGATTTAAGTGAATAATCATGGAAATTAGTCTAAACCGAGTAGGAATTACTTACACAAATTGCCCAGGTGAAAACTCTCCGAAAATCGCACTTTCCTGATCTCTCAAGTTCAAAATATGAATTATTGCTTAAACCCTCGATTTTGGGTTTTAAAATCTGCCCAAGTGAGAGTTCATCGCGTTCGCGGAAGAACCATCGCGAATGCAAAGGGTAAGAAACGCACGCCCCTGGGGCTGCGAACGTGGACCGCTGCCTCCCTAACCTTACGCGAACGCGTTACCATTCACGCGAACGCGAAGGGTAATACACTGGACCCGCTGAGCCTAAATCCTTCTTCGCGAACGCGGCCTGGACCACGCGTTTGCGATGAGCACTGGACCAAACCATCGCGTTCGCACCTAGCCTAACACGTTTGCATAGAGTAATTTTATACCCGTTCCCGGCTTTACCTATGCGTTCGCGACACCCCTTATGCGAACGCATAGAAGAACACCGGCACCATAAAATCTGATCCTCCCTAAGTCCAATTTTAACCCGCTGAGCATCCGAAACACACCCGAGGCCCCCAGAACCTCAACCAAACCTACCAACCAGTCCTAATACCTCATTGAAACTTGGTCGAGCCTTCAAAACACATCACATAACACAAAAAATCACAATTTATGCATGGATCCAAGCCTAAGGACTTATGAAATTTCCAAAATCCACAACCGATGCCGAAACACGTCAAAACTGGTCCGAATGACCTCAAATTTTACACACATGTCATAAATGACACTACGGACCTACAGCCACTCTCATAATTCCATTCCGAGCCCGATATCAAATTTTCACCTATCGACTAAAATCGTCGAAATTCTAACTTTCGCCAATTCAAGCCTAAATCTACTGCAGACCTCGAGAACCCATTCCTAACATGCTCCTAACCCCGAATCACCCAACAGAGCTAATGGAGTTGACAGAATTCCATTCTGGATTCGTCTTCACACAGTTCCCACTACGGTCCGATTTCTAAATCTTAAACTCATATATAGGGACTATGTAAAAACTCTCCGAAATTCACGACTAATCATTCGGACACGTCCCATAAGAAGATATAAATGTGGGGAAAGTAGTTATTAGGGGATCGGGGTGTTAACACTCAAAACGACCGACCGGGTCATTAAAAGTCTGCAACATTGGCATCCTCGATCTTGGAGCTTAAGGATGTCTTCAAATTATTCATTTGTTCCTCAAATGCAGACTCAAGATTTGCAATAGCAAGCATAGTATCGTTGGTTCCTCAAGCACAGTAGCATTAGCCTTAGCCTCTTGAATTTGTTCATGTGATTGAGTGGCTTCTTGGATGTGGGCCATCTTATCTTGTTCACTTTGCTGCAACCGGGCTTCAAGCTCGCCAGCATCAACAGCTTTTGCTTCCAACACCACGAGATACACAACAAGTTGGTTCCTCTTGGCCAAAAGTTGATCATGCTCGGTAGCGAGTCCTTGCTTGTCAAGAATATACCTTTGTGGGAGTTTGGAAGTAAGAAAGTTGGCCTTCAAAAAAGAATATCAAGGTTACAATTTCCATTACAAAAAGTAAATATAAAAGAAGATATGAATAAACTAGTCCGGTACCTGCGTTGTGTTGTGCATAGCGTTGTTTATCAAACACTCCTCAGAAAAGAGAGTGCATTTTCTTCCAATATTTCTCCGAAACCAAAGGCTTTAGATAATTCGCAAGCTCCACTGGCTTGGACAAACGATGGCATGCTTTCGAAACCGAAAGAGTGGCACTTCTCATCCCTCTAGGATCTGGGAAAGGGTTGAGTAATAATGCCCCAAATTCCCGTGGTCGAGAGACAGGGGAGTAGAAGAACCTCTTTGTCAATAATATATTGTTGTTAGAGGAGATACGGTTGGTGGTGGCGGTGAAGGAGCGGCTGGTGTTGATGGGCGTGAAGTTGTTGGTGTGGAAGGACGAGAAGCATCTGCGGCAAGGGCGGTGCTGATTTTTGCTTGCTCAATGGTCGAAGGCAAATGAAGCAAAGTTCCGAACTCCTTAGATCGGAGATAGCAATGGGGGCATAAAAGCGAGAATAAACATTATCTAACAGATCCATCTCTCCCCAAAGTGCCTGGATCTCTTTTACGATCGGGTTTTGAAGCTTTCCCAGCTGAGCATTCGGTTGAGCTGAAGTGTTACGTCCCAAATTCCCTTTGTTGGGTATCGTGATGGCACCTAGTATTAAGGACTAGGTAAGCCTAATATTCATGGAATAACAACAATAATAATAAAATATAATATTTTTCTAAAATAAATAATTCTTTATACATTGGATATTCCCAAAACCTGGAAGTACAAGTCATAAGCTTTACAGAATTTGCTACAACTTCTAATTACAATTGTTTGGAAGTAAGCAAAAATAGTGTAAATGCAAAATAGGAAGGTGACTCCGAAGCCTGCGAGCGCAACGACAGGTTTACCTTGAGTTTCCTCACCAAGAGTCCGCACAGCTACTAACGATCAATACCTGGATCTGCACAAAAAATGCGCAGAAGAATAGTATAAGTACACCACAGTGGTGCGCAGTAAGTATCAAGACTAACCTCAGTGGTGCGCAGTAAGTACACATAAAGGCTACGCGATATAGCTATCAACACAGTAAATTCGATAAGAAGGAAAACAATAAGTATCAGTGAAAACCATGAAACAACACAAAGATCAAATAGACGCAAACAAATCTGGAATGTAAATATACAACACGGACAGGTAATATCTTAATAACATCAACCCCTTCTATATAGAATCCGTATTCATTTCCACGAGGTTCTGAACCTCGGACAAACCACCATTTACGGGTCCCAATATTCGAATCCTAACACTTAGCATCTTGCGCCCTCATTCGAGTACTAACTGCACGGATGACTCACGTGCCCATTGGGTCATTTCCACCCATACGGTAAGTACAACAAGAGTATCTATACTTGACAACAACGAGAAGCCCTAAATCTGTTAGTAGTACTTAATTGTGTGTATGCAAGTGCAGGTGTCCTAACATGATTCAACAACCAATAAGCATAAGGGAAGAAAAGGGCAACATGTACATTGTCATCTCACAAATTTCCACATGAATAAACTCACATACTAAGTGTTCCAGTACACAATATCAACAACAAGGAATTCCCCCAGGCCAACGCAAGTATCACAAACAATCCCTGACATAGCCCACCTTGTCTCGCCACGTGTGCAATAGTAAAGTATATGCCCGCCTTGTTTTGCCACACGTGTATAAACATGTTCCCACCTTGTCTCGCCCCATGCGCAACCCACATATACATATCCCGCCTTGTCACATCTCGTGCAATATCAATAGAAAACACAGCATGGCAGAAACCTCGTGCAAACCCCATAATGGAAACCGCACGGTAGAAACCTTGTGCATCACAATAACCACAACCGCACGGTTGAAACCTCGTGCATCACCACAACAAGTACAACAGCAACAATTGACAATAATACAAGATACGGTAGATACATCAATTTGAGAAACTTTGATCACAAGAAAAGCAAGGCTAGTTCGCAAGGAATAAGCACAACAAAGAATACTAGGCATGATAAGGACAGCTCAACAAGGAAGAAAAATAACGTATAAGAGTCGCACCCCAAATGCACGGTTCAACAACAAGAAAACTCACACGAATAAGATAACTCCATATAAGGGCAAGTCAACTAAGGTATAGAATATCCAAACTTCCTTTAAGGTCGGCAGTTTCAAGGGTATTCAACAATTTCATTTAAGGACAAGCACGTGAAAATAATCATAACCTCAGTGAAGACCAAACCACTATAGAATGAGATGAAGATAATTACAATTAGAGATAGGCAGTTAAAAAGACATAACATGACAGGAAAAAAAAGAAATAAAATCTTCAGATAAGTCAATTAGGAGTCAAATAGATAATAGGAGTAAATCCAAAAATAAGAAATTCTACATTTAAGCAAATAAAGATGCAACTAGAGATTAGGAAATTCAATCATGCCAAGGAAAATTCATACTCGGCGAATATAAGGACCTAAGATTCCTAAAGGGTCAACTTTCCACAAATAAGTACGAGGACGCATTCTTCACCTCGCGTACACGGACTACAATCAACATAGAAGACTCAAATCCTAAGGGGTAATTCCCCACCACAAGGTTAGGGAATATACTTAGCTCAAAGACGACAACCCGGTACTCAAAAATGGACTTCTCGGGCGAAGAGACCTCCGGACAGCTCAAATCCACTAGAACAACTTCAAAACACACATGAAACTTATTAGGAACTATTTCGGGTAATAAAGTCTAAATCTTTATCAAATTCTAAAATCGGTCCAAAAGTCGACCCCCGGGCCTACACCTCGGAACCCGATAAATTTTACAGAATCCGATTATCCATTCCAATACGAGCTCAACCATATACAATTTATCCAATTCCGATACCATTTGGTCCCTCAATTCACGATTTTTCATTTTAGAAATTTTCTTTCAACAACAACATTTTCCTAAACTCACAACACAAATTAAATGATGAAAATAAAGATAAAATCATGGAATATAATTAATTCTAGTTGAAGAACACTTAGCCAATCAAATTTCGTGAAAACCCCACCTAAAATCGCCAAGAACCGAGCTCTAGAAGTCGAGATATGAATAAAATGGCCTAACCCTCATTTTTGGATTATATTCTGTCTGCCCAGGCATTTGTGCAACGCGATCACGGAAGAAGAGATGTGATCGCGTAGAAGGAAAATGGTTACTGTCTAGATTGTGCAATGCGATAGCGTACTGAATAATGGGATCGCAAAAGGGAAAAAATATTGAGGCCAAGAACTGCACTACGCGATCGCGAGAGACCATATGCGATCGCAGAAGAGGAAGGGGAAATTCACAAGCTACTGCTGCTAAGCTACGTTAACCGGGGCACTGAGATGCGAACGCTGAGGAAGCCGGAGAATACCTACACGATCACAGGCCAACCAATGCGAACACGAAGAAGAAAAATATGGCAGGTCGACATTACACTATGCCATCTCAACTTGAACTACGTTATCGTGAAAGAGGACATCAGACACCAGAAACCAGCAATCCGAAAATAGAAGAAATTTGTCGAGGCCCATCCGAAACACACCCAAGGCCCCCGAGACCCCGTATAAACATAAAAACAAGTTATATAACCTAACACGAACTCGCTCGAGGTCTCAAATCATACCAAACAACGATGAAACGACGAGTCACACCAATAATCGAACTTAGGAACTTTCAAATCTTCAAACTTTTAAACATGAGCCGAAACCTAGCAATTCAACCTGCTATGACACCAAATTTTGCAGACAAGTCCCAATTCACATAATGGAGCTGTTCCAACTCTTGGAATCGCATTCCGACCCCAATATCCCAAAAAGTCAACTATGGTCAACTACTCCATTTTTCCAAACTTCAAATGTTCTGAATTTCGCCGAATTGCCTCGAATTATTCCACGAACCTCCAAATCCAAATCCAGATGCACGCCTAAGCTCAATATCACCATACGAAGTTGTTGACATTATCCAAAACTCATTCTGAGGCTGTTTACAAAAAATTCAAACCTCCGGTCAACTTCCATCGCTTAAGCTTCCAAAACTGAAATTTTCCTTCCAATTTGACTTCGGATCATCCGGTAACTGAAACCAACCACGCACGCAGGTTGATATACATAATGTGAAGCTGTTCAAGACCTTATGCCACCGAACGGAGCTTAAATTTTCAAAACGACCGGTCGGATCGTTACATTCTCCCCCTCTTAAACAAACGTTCATCCTCGAACGTGCCAAGATTCGCCTCGAACTCATCCAATCACCGAATGCACACTTCCAACACACACCCGCGAGTGAATCCCATGTCACCCCAACCTACATAATCATAATCCTGGCGACACTATATCAACTGCTATTTAGCTTTTCTAGTAACACCGATAAGCTACGGACCCTAATTTCTCACCTTCCCTTCATTTCCAAAAGTCCCGATTCTAAATCCATATCCGGTATCAGTCTCAACCAGCTACATCAACTCATACCTACACCCACAAGGGACGGCCACACTACATAACACACCGCATATAGGTCTTTACTAACACTTCTGATCACAATAGCTGCCCGAAATCAACTCAGCACCGACAATTAGCCTCATATCCGATAGAACACTGTTTCAAACCTCCATCACACTGATAATAATGCAAGAAACACGGGGACCTCATACTTTGACACCCGAATCACCAATCCACAACTAACACCACCGGGAACACATTCCGCAAGCTAAAACTCAAGAAGCGCAGAACAAAAATGACTGAATACAAAAAGAGAACACATAAGGAAACTATCAAACAAGCCTGACAGACACAACTCTATATCAATGCTAACCTACAAAACAATAGAACAAGGAAGGAATCAAGCATATGAATATTCACAAGGACCCCGTCCTGATATAACTTCTATCACGGTACTCATCCCGATCCAAATATATCGAAACACAAAAGATCACGAGGGACTCGCCCTCAAATCTAAATCACAAATAGATTATATATCATACCAATAGAAGTCTTCCACTAACGCAGCTCTACCAATAAAAATTATAACGCTCATTTAACTTACATCTCGGTAGAGTATCAAATCACGGTTCGTAAACAAAGTACTTAGGAAAAATCACATAAAGATTACCGTGATGGAAAAAAATGACTCACTTCTAGTCTCACCACTCTCAATGATGAATGAAAAAAATGATAGACACGTTCTACCACTCGTAGAATCTCCCAACAAGAGTAAACACGAACATAGAGTGCGAAGCATGAAACTCACTCATAAATAAAGCAGCAAATAAGGGATTCGTCCCGACCAGTGGAGCTATAATGAATTATAAATGGTGCCCCTATGTAAGAAAACAAAACATACATATACTGTAACATCTGGCACAACGGCCTCCAGCCTACTATACGAAACACGTCAACGGGTCGGGCCTCCCCCTCTTGGGCGCCCTCTACTCACCTGAATGCCCTGTTGTAACACATCTTCCCGGAGCCGAGGACAATATCTCACCATGTGGCTGATATCTCCACACTCAGAACAACCTCTCTTCTGACGTGGCTGTGGAAACTGTGCGGTAGGAGTACTCTGAGACCCATGAGTACCTGAAACTCCATGCGAAGCCGGTAATGAAAATTGAACTGGCTGACCCACAAAACCTCTACCATGTCATACCTTGCCTCCATAGTAAGGACCAGTAGATCTCTCCGGCCTATGAGGCCTCCTCACCTCTCTTCCCCATCTATCCTGACCTAGTCTGTCATCCCGCTCACAACCCCGCTTGACACCTCTCTCATAGTCCCGTCTTCCATCCCTCTCATGAACCAGCATGCCCTCAACTCTGCGAGCAATCCCTACCACCTGCTGAAATGAAACATCCGACTCTAACTCCCGAGCCATGTTGAACTGAATATCATGCCTGAGGCCCTCAATGAATCTACGAACACGCACTCTCACTGCAGCAACCAAAGCAGGTGCGTGTCTGGCCAAATCCCTGAATCCAACGGCATACTCTGATACTATCATAATGCCCTGGCGCAGCCGCTCAAACTCCGTGTGCCATGCATCTCAGAGGGACTGAGGTACAAACTCTCTCAAGATCATCTCTGAAAACTAACCCCATGTAAGTGAAGCTGACTCGGCCAGGCTACCCAACTCATATTCCCGCCACCACTGATAAGCCTCTCTTCTGAGCTGAAATGTAATGAAAGCAACCCCGCTCGTCCCCACAATACCCATAGTACAAAGAGTGCAGTGACACTCCTCCAGGAAACCCTGGGCATCATCTGTCGCCAATCCACTGAAGGTAGGAGGGTGGTACTTCTTGTACCTCTCAAGTCTAAATTGTTCTTCCTCAGATGTTGCTGCCCTGACCACGGGCGGAACCGGGAAAACAGGTTGTGCTGCCATGACACCTAGAACCTGACCAACATGATCTCGCTGCTTTGGAGTTTGGGCAATGGGAGTTTGAGATCCTCCCCCGCTCTATGAAGTAGCTGGTGCACCTAGAATCAACCCCGCCTGAGTCAAGGTACCAATCATATCCCAAACCTGTGCCAAGGTCTCTTGAAGCCCGGGTGTAACAACAGGCGCCTCCGGCACCTGCTTCCCAATTGTAACTACTAGTGGCTCCTCAAGAGCTGCTCTGGATGGTGCTCTAGCTGCGGCACGTGCCCCTCATCGGCCTCTGCCCCTAGCGGCATCTGCTCTAGGGGTAACAACCTCAGGATCTGCAGCTCGCGTCCTCACCATGTGTGAGAGAATGGAATGATAATTTAAGACTTCAAGATCAATGAACTCGCACGATAGGAATGAAGGAAGTGAAGTTATCCTAATAGTTTTGTAGCCTCTCGAAGATAAGTACAGACATCTTTGTACCGATCCGCAAGACTCTACTAAACTCGCTTATGACTCGTAGCACCTATTAACCTAGAGCTTTGACACCAACTTGTCACGGCCCAAATTTCACTATGTTGGGTATCGTGATGGCACCTAGTCTTAAGGACTAGGTAAGACTAATATTCATGTAATAACAACAATAATAATAAAATGTAATATTTTTCTAAAATAAATAATTCTTTATACATTGCATATTCCCAAAACCCGGTAGTACAAGTCATAAGCTTTATAGAATTTGCTACAACTTCTAATTACAACTGTTTGGAAGTGAGCAAAACTAGTGTAAATGCAAAATAGGAAGGTGACTCCGAAGTCTGTGAGCACAACGATAGGTTTACCTTGAGTCTCCTCTCCAAGAGTCCGCACAGCTACTAACGATTAATACCTGGATCTGCACAAAAAATATGCAGAAGAGTAGTATGAGCACACCACAGCGGTGCCCAGTAAGTATCAAGACTAACCTCGGTGAAGTAGTGACGAGGACTAGTCAAGACACCCACTGGTATAATAAATTGGTCAAGTATCAATATAGGATTAAAGGAAAAAAAATGATGTACACATAAAGGATACGCAATATAGCTAACAACACAGTAAATTCGAAAATAAGGAAAACAATAAGTATCAGCGGAAACCATGAAACAACACAAAGATTGAATAGAACGCAAACAAATCTGGAATGTAAATACACAACAGGGACAGGTAATATCTTAACAACTTCAACCCCTTCTATATCAAATTCGTAGTCATTTCCACGAGGTTCTGATCCTCGGACAAACCACCATTTACGGGTCCCAATATTCGAACCCTAACACTTGGCATCTTGCGCCCTCATTCGAGTACTAACTGCATGGACGACTCACGTGCCCATTGGGTCATTACCACCCATATGGTAAGTACAAAAAGAGTATCTATACTTGACAACAATGAGGAGCCCTAAATCCGTTAATAGTACTTTACTGCGCGTATTCTTATGCAGGTGTCCTAACAAGATTCAACAACCAATAAGCATAAGGGAAGAAAAGGGCAACACGTACATTGTCATCTCACAAATTTCCACACGAATAAACTCATATAGTAAGTTTTCCAGTACACAATATCAACAACAAGGAATGCCCCCAGACCAACGCAAGTATCGAAAACAATCCCTGACATAGCCCACTTTGTCTCGCCATGTGTGCAATAGTAAAGTATATGCCCGCCTTGTTTCCCAACATGTGCATAAACATGTTCCCACCTTGTCTCGCCACATGCGAAACCCAAATATACATATCCTTCCTTGTCACGCCGCATGTGCAATATCAATAGAAAACATGGCACCGCAGAAACCTCGCGCAAACCCCAAAACAGATACCGCACGGCAGAGACCTCTCGCATCACAATAACCACAACCGCACGGCAGAAACCTCGTGCATCACAACAACAAGTACAACAACAAAAATTGACAATAATACAAGATACGGTAGATACACCAATTCAAGAAACTTTGATCACAAGAAAACAAGTCTAGTTCGCAAGGAATAAGCACAACAAAGAATACTAGGCATAATAAGGACAGCTCAACAAGGAATAAAAATAACGTATAAGAGTCGCACCCCAAAATGCACGGTTCAACAACAAGAAAACTCACACGAATCTGGTAACTCCATATAAGGGCAAGTCAACTAAGGTATAGAATATCCAAACTTCCTTTAAGGTCGACAGTTTCAAGGGTTTTCAACAATTTCATTTAAGGACAAGCACGTGAAAATAATCATAACCTCAGTGAAGACCAAACCACTATAGAATGAAATGAAGATAATTACAATTAGAGATAGTCAGTTAAGAAGACATAACATGAGTAAAAAAAAGAAATAAAATCTTCAGATAAGTCAATTAGGAGTCAAATGGAAAAAGAAGTAAATCCAAATAAGAAATTATACATTTAAGCAAACAAAGATGCAACTAGAAATTAGGAAATTCAATCATGCCAAGGACAATTCATACTCGGCGAATATAAGGACCTAAGATTCCTAAAGGGTCAACTTTCCACAAACAAGTTCGAGCACGCACTCGTCACCTCGCGTACACGGACTGCAATCGGCATAGAAGACTCAAATCCTAAGGGGTAATTCCCCAACACAAGGTTAGGCAAGATACTTACATCAAAGACGACAACCCGGTACTCAAAAATGGACTTCTCCGGCGAAGAGACCTCCGGAAGGCTCTAATCCACTAGAAAAACTTCAAAACACACATGAAACTTATAAGGAACTAATCCGGGTAATAAAGTCTAAATCTTTATCAAATTCTAAAAATTGGTCCAAAAGTTGACCCCCAGGCCCGCACCTCGGAACCTTACAAATTTTACAAAATCTGAGTACCCATTCCAATACGAGCTCAACCATACAAAATTTATCCAATTCCGATACCATTTGGTCCCTTAATTCACGACTTTTCATTTTAGAAATTTTCTTTCAAAACCAACATTTTCCTCAACACAAAACACAAATTAAATGATGAAAATAAATATAAAATCATGGAATATAATTAATTCTATTGAAAGAACACTTACCCAATCAAATTTCGGGAAAAACCCACCTAAAACCGCCAAAAACCGAGCTCTAAAAGTCAAGATATGAATAAAATGGTCTAACCCTCATTTTTGGATTATATTCTGTCTGCCCAGGCATTTGTGCATCGCGATCGCGGAAGAAGAGATGCGATCACGTAGAAGGAAAATGGTTACTGTCCAGATTGTGCTACGTGATCGCGTACTGAATATTGCGATCGCGAAAGGGAAAAAATGTTGAGGCCAAGAACTGTACTACGCGATCGCGAGAGACCGTATGCAATCGCAGAAGAGGAAGGGGAAATTCACAAGTTGCTGCTGCTAAGCTACATGAACGGGGGCACTGATATGCGAACGCGGACGAAGCAGAAGAATACCTACGCGATCAAAGGCCAACCAATGCGAACGCGAAGAAGAAAAATATGGCAGGTCGACATTACACTACGCAATCTCAACTTGAACTACGCGATCGCGAAAGATTACATCAGACAGCAGAAACCAGCAATATGAAAATAGAAGAAATTGGTCGAGGCCCATCTGAAACACACCCGAGGGGCCCGGGACCCTTTATAAACATACAAACAAGTCATATAACCTAACACGAACTCGCTCGAGGTCACCATACAATGACGAAATGACAAATCACACCAATAATCAAACTTAGGAACTTTCAAATCTTCAAACTTCTAAACTCGAGTCGAAACCTATCAATTCAACCCGGAATGACGCCAAATTTTGCAACAAGTCTCAATTTACATAACGGAGCTGATCCAACTCTCAGAATCGCATTTCGCCCTCGATATCCCAAAAAGTCAATTGTGGTCAACTACTCCATTTTTCCAAACTTCAAATGTTCTAACTTTCGCCGAATTGCCTCAAATTATTCCACGAACTTCCAAATCCAAATGCGGATGCACGCCTAAGCTCAAATTCACCATACGAAGTTTTTGACATTATCCAAAACTCATTCCGAGTCTGTTTACAAAAAAGTCAAACCTCCGGTCAACTTTCATCGCTTAAGCTTCCAAAACTGAAATTTTCCTTCCAATTTGACTTCGGATCATCCGGTAACTGAATCCAACCATGCACGCAGGTTGATATACATAATGTGAAGCTGTTCAAGACCTTATGCCACCGAACGGATCTTAAATTCTCAAAATGACCGGTCGGATCGTTACATTCTCCCCCTCTTAAACAAACGTTCGTCCTCGAACGTGCCAAGATTCACCCCGAACTCATCCAATCACTGAATGCACACTTCCAACACACACCCGCGAGTGAATCCCATGTCACCCCAACCTACATAATCATAATCCTGGCGACACCATATCAACTGCTATTTAGCTTTTCTAGTAACATCGATAAGCTACGGACCCTAATTTCTCACCTTCCCTTCATTTCCAAAAGTCCCGATTCTAAATCCATATCCGGTATCAGTCTCAACCAGCTACATCAACTCATGCCTACACCCACAAGGTACAGCCACACTACATAACACACCATATTTAGGTCTTTACTAATACTTCTGATCATAATAGCTGGCCGAAATCAACTAAGCACCGACAATTAGCCTCATATCCGATAGAACTCTGTTTCAAACCTCCATCACACTGATAATAATGCAAGAAATACAAGGACCTTATACTTTTAAACCCGAATCACCAAGCCACAACTAACACCACCGGGCACACATTCCGCAAGCTAAAACTCAAGAAGCGCAGAACGAAAATGACTAAATACGAAAAGAGAACACATAAGGAAACTATCAAACAATCCCGACAGACACAACTCTCTATCAATGCTAACCTACAAAACAATAGAACATGGAAGGAATCAATCATATGAACGAATCACAAGGACCCTGTCCTGATATAACTTCTATCACGGTACTCATCCCGATCCAAATATATCGAAACACAAAAGATCATGAGGGTCTCGCCTTCAACTCTAAATCACAAATCGAGTATATATCATACCAATAGAAGTCTTCCACTAACTCAGCTCTGCCAATAGAAATCATAACGCTTATTTAACTCACATCTCGGTAGAGTATCAAATCACAGTTCGTAAACAAAATACTTTAAAAAAATCATATAAAGCTTACCATGATGGAAAAAAAGGACTCACTTCTAGTCGAACCACTCTCAATGATGAATAAAAACAACGATAGACACGTGCTACCACTCATAGAATCTCCCAATGGGAGTAAACACGAACATATAGTGCATAGCATGAAACTCACTCATAAATGAAGCAGCAAATAAGGGATTCATCCCGACTAGCGGATTTATAATGAATTACAAATGGTGCCCCTATGTAACAAAACAAAACATACATGTACTATAACATCTGGAACAACGGCCTCCAGCCTACTTTACGAAACACATCAATGGGTCGGGCCTCCCCTTTTTGGGTGCCCTCTACTCACCTGAATGCACTGCTGTAACACATCTTCCCGGAGCCTAGGACAATCTCTCACCCTGTGGCTGATATCTCCACACTCAGAAAAACCTCTCTTCTGACGTGGATGTGGAAACTGTGCGGTAGGAGTACTCTGAGACCCATGAGTACCTGAAACTCCATGCGAAGCTGGTAATGCAAATTGTATTGGCTGACCCACAAAACCTCTACCGTGTCGTACCCTGCCTCCATAGTAAGGACCAGTAGATCTCTCCGGCCTACTAGGCCTTCTCACCTCTCTACCCTCTCTCTCTCCTGACCTTGTCTGTCATCCTTCTCACAGCCCGCCTGGAACCTCTCTCATAGTCCTGTCTGCTATCTCTCTCATGATCCAGCATGCCCTCAACTCTACGAGCAATCCCTACCACCTGCTGAAATGAAACATCTGACTCTAAATCCCGAGCCATGCTGAATCGAATATCACGCCTGAGGACCTCAATGAATCTACGAACACACTCTCTAACTGTAGCAACCAAAGGCGGTGCGTACCTGGCCAAATCATTGAATCTGACGGCATACTCTGATACTAACATAGTGCCCTGGCGCAGTAGCTCAAACTCCGCGCGCCATGCATATCGGAGGGACTGAGGTACAAACTCGCTCAAGAACATCTCTGAAAACTGACCCCATTTAAGTGAAGCTGACTCGGCCGGGCTACCCAACTGATATGCCCTCCACCACTGATAAGCCGCTCCCCTGAGCTGAAATATAACGAAAGCGACCCCGCTCGTCTCCACAATACCCATAGTACAAAGAATGCGGTGACACTCCTCCAGGAAACCCTGGAAATCATCTGTCGCCAATCCACTAAAGGTCAAAGGGTTGTACTTCTTGTACCTCTAAAGTCTAAGATGTTCTTCCTCAGATGATGCTGCCCCAACCACGGGCGGAATCGGGACCACAAGTCGTGCTGCCATGACACCTTGAACCTGGCCAACATGATCTCGCTGCTGTAGAGTGTGTGCGACGGGAGTCTGAGCTCCTCCCCCGCTCTGTGAAGTAGCTGGTGCACCCAGAATCAACCCCGCCTGATTCAGGTACCAATCATATCCCAGAACTGTGCCAAGGTCTCCTGAAGTCCGGGTGTAACAACAGGTGCCTCCGATGCCTGCCCCCTACTTTAACTGCTGGTGGCTCCTCAACGGATGCTCTGGCGGGTGCTCTAGTTGCGGCACGTGCCCCTCGTCAGCCTCTGCCTCTACCTCTGCCCCTGGCGGCATCTGCTCCGTGGGTAACAACCTCAGGATCTGTAGCTCACGTCCTCACCATCTGTGAGAGAATGGAATGATAATTTCAAACTCCAAAATCAATAAACTCGCACGATAGGAATGAAGGAAGTGAAGTTATCCTAATAGTTTTGTTGACTCTCAAAGATAAGTACAGACGTCTCTATACCGATCCGCAAGACTCTACTGAACTCGCTTATGACTCGTAGCACCTATGAACCTAGAGCTCTGAAACCAACTTGTCACGACTCAAATTTCCCTTCGTTGGGTATCATGATGGAACCTATTCTTAAGGACTAGGTAAGACTAATATTCATGGAATAACAACAATAATAATAAAATCTAATATTTCTAAAGTAAATAATTCCTTATACATTGCATATTCCCAAAACCCGGTAGTACAAGTGATAAGCTTTATAGAATTTGCTACAACATCTAATTAAAATTGTTTGGAAGTAAGCGAAAACAATGTAAATGCAAAATAGGAAGGTGACTCTGAAGCCTGCGAGCGCAATGACAGGTTTACCTTGAGTCTCCTCGGCAAGAGTCCACACTGCTACTAACGGTCAATACATGGATCTGCACAAAAAATGTGCAGAAGAGTAGTATGAGCACACCACAGCGGTGCCCAGTAAGTATCAAGACTAACCTCGGTGAAGTAGTGACGAGGACTAGTCAACACACCCACTGGTCTAATAAACTGGTCAAGTATCAATATAGGAATAAAGAAAAAAAATTATGTACACATAAAGGCTACGCAATATAGCTAACAACACAGTAAATTTGATAAGAAGGAAAACAATAAGTATCAGCGGAAACCATGAAACAACACAAAGATTGAATAGAACGCAAACAAATCTGGAATGTAAATATACAACACGGACATGTAATATCTTAACAACATCAACCCCTTCTATATCAAATTCGTAGTCATTTTCACGAGGTTCTGAACCTAGGACAAACCACCATTTACGGGTCCCAATATTCGAACCCTAACACTTGGCATCTTGCGCCCTCATTCGAGTACTAAGTGCACGGATGACTCACGTTCCCATTGGGTCATTTCCACCCATACGGTAAGTACAACAAGAGTATCTATACTTGACTACAATGAGGAGCCCTAAATCCGTTAATAGTACTTAATTGCTTGTATTCTTGTGCAGGTGTCCTAACATGATTCAACAACCAATAAGAATAAGGGAAGAAAAGGGCAACACGTACATTGTCATTTCACAAATTTCCACACGAATAAACTCACATAGTAAGTGTTCCAGTACACAATATCAACAACAAAGAATGCCCCCAGGCCAACGCAAGTTTCAAAAACAATCCCTGACATAGCCCACCTTGTCTCGCCACGTGTGAAATAGTAAAGTACATGCCCGCCTTGTTTCGCCGCACGTGCATAAACATGTTCCCACCTTGTCTCGCCACATACGCAACCCACATATACATATCCCGCCTTGTCACGTCGCATGTGAAATATCAATAGAAAACATGGCACGACAGAAACCTTGTGCAAACCCTATAATAGCAACTGCACGGCAGAAACCTCATGCATCACAATAACCACAACCGCACGGAAGAAACCTTGTGCACCACCATAACAAGTACAACAATAATAATTGACAATAATACAAGATAGTGTAGATACACCAATTCAAGAAACTTTGATCACAAGAAAAGCAACGCTAGTTCGCAATGAATAAGCACAACAAAGAATACTAGGCATAATAAGGACAGCTCAACAAGGAAGAAAAATAACGTATAATATTCACACCCCAAATGCACGGTTCAACAAAAAGAAATCTCGCACGAATCCGATAACTCCATATAAGGACAAGTAAACTAAGGTATAGAATATCCTAACTTCCTTTAAGGTCGGCAGTTTCAAGGGTATTCAACAATTTCATTTAGAAGAAGCACATGAAAATAATCATAACCTCAGTGAAAACCAGACCACTAAAGAATGAGATGAAGATAATTTCAATTAGAGATAGGCAGTTAAGAAGACATAGCATGACAGTAAAAAAAAAGAAATAAAATCTTCAGATAAGTCAATTAGGAATCAAATAGGCAATAGGAGTAAATCCAAAAATAAGAAATTCTGCATTTAAGAAAATAAAGATGCAACTAGAAATTAGGAAATTCAATCATACCAAGGACAATTCATACTCGGCGAATATAAGGACCTAAGATTCCTAAAGGGTCAACTTTCCACAAATAAGTTCGAGCACGCACTCGTCACTTCGCGTACACGGACTACAATCAACATCGAAGACTCAAATCCTAAGGGGTAATACCCACACACAAGGTTAGGCAAGATACTTACCTCAAAGACGACAACCCGGTACTCAAAATGGACTTCTCGGGCGAAGAGACCTCCGGACGGCTCAAATCCACTATAACAACTTTAAAACACACATGAAACTTATAAGGAACTATTCCGGGTAATAAAGTCTAAATCTTTATCAAATCCTAAAAATAGGTCAAAAAGTCGACCCCCGAGCCCGCACCTCAGAACCCGACAAATTATACAAAATCCGATTACACATTCCAATACGAGCTCAACCATACAAAATTTATCCAATTCCGATACCATTTGGTCCCTCAATTCACGATTTTTCATTTTAGAAATTTTCTTTCAAACCCAACATTTTCCTCAACACAGAACACAAATTAAATGATGAAAATAAATATAAAATCATGGAATATAATTAATTCTAGTTGAAGAACACTTACACAATCGAATTTCATGAAAAGACCACCTAAAATTTCCAAGAACTGAGCTATAGAAGTCAAGATATGAATAAAATGGTCTAACCCTCATTTTCAGATTATATTCTATCTGCCCAGGCATTTGTGCATCGCGATCGCGGAAGAAGAGATGTGATCGCGTAGAAGGAAAATGGTTATTGTCCAGATATTGCTACGTGATCGTGTATTAAATATTGCAATCGCGAAAGGGAAAAAAATGTTGAGACGAAGAACTGCACTACGCGATCGCGAGTGACCATATGCGAACGCAGAAGAAGAAGGGGAAATTCACAAGATACTTCCACTTAGCCACGCGAACGCGGGCACTGGGATACGAATGCGGAGGAAGCAGAAGATTATCTACGCGATCATAGGCCAACCAATGCGAACGCGAAGAAGAAAAATATGGCAGGTCGACATTACACTACATGATCGCAACTTGAATTACGGATCGTGAAAGAGGACATCAGACACTAGAAACCAGCAATCCGAAAATAGAAGAAATTGGCTGAGGCCCATCCAAACACACCCGAGGCTCCCGGGACCCCATATAAACATACAAACAAGTCATATAACATAACACTTACTCGCTCGAGGTCTCAAATCACACCAAACAACGACGAAACAACGAATCACACCAATAATCGAACTTGGGAACTTTCAAATCTTCTAACTTCTAAACTGGAGTCAAAACCTATCAATTAAACCCGGAATGACGCTAATTTTTCAGACAAGTCCCAATTCACATAACGGAGTTGCTCCAACTCTCAAAATCGCATTCTGACCCTGATATCCCAAAAAGTCAATTGTGGTCAACTACTCCATTTTTCCAAACTTCAAATGTTCTAACTTTCGCCGAATTGCCTTAAATTATTCCACGAACCTCCAAATCCAAATCCGGACACATGCCTAAGCTCAAAATCACCATACAAAGCTGTTGACATTATCCAAAACTCATTCCGAGGCCGTTTACAAAAAATTCAAACCTCCGGTCAACTTCCATCGCTTAAGCTTCCAAAACTAAAATTTTCCTTCCAATTTGACTCCGGATCATCCGGTAACTGAATCCAACCATGCACACAGGTCGATATACACAATGTGAAGTTGTTCAAGACCGGTCGGGTCGTTATATGAAGGGGATCTACTTCATCACTGAATTCCTCATCATCTACAACAACCACTGTGGCTGATTCGGTCATTGTCTTCTTTATTTTCTTACTTTGAGTCCCAGCGGAGGAAGAATGTCTCATTTTTGGTTGCTTGTTCTCTAGCAGGGACCGCTTCGAGCAACAAAACTTTGTATCACCCCCATGGTTACCTGGGGTTCAACTAAAATGTCGACCTTGGGGCAGGTGACAAAGCCATATGGAAGTCCTGAATCAAGAAAAATATGGAGTTAGAAAAGTTACCTATGTTCATATAAGGATAAAAGGAAGAAGGACTTGGTTTACGATGGTTCTTGGCCTTCCACCCATATTTGAGGACCATTTCCTTCAAACGGCAGGATTCTGGTGTTGTCATTTCCAGAATCTTCTGAACCCAATGGTCCAGGACTTGAAATCGTGGTGGTTCCTGCCGGGTAGGTGGAATAAAAAAAGCGAAGAGGTCAACAATAATAGAAAATAATCTTTTCACGAAGGAAGGAAATTAATAAATCGTAAACTTACGAAAGAGATTCCACGATTCAGGAAAAGACGGATATGTGACTGGGATGATGTCCTGGGTAGAGATGATGAAAAACTGCTCCATCCACCCACGATCATTGTCATCATCCATGCTAGTGAGAAGAGCGTGGTGGCCACGTTTGCTGAAGTTAATTAATCCCCTATGGAAAACTTTGGGGGAGTAGAGGTTCATCATGTGTGCAAGAGTTAGGGTTTCCCCAGTCTCCGTGCACAGTTGGCGAAGGCAATCCACCGTCTGCCATATAGATGAGTGTACTTGTGCTAAGCCAATCCGGTACCGGTGGTAAAACTCCAAAATTATGGGGTCGAGCCCTACATTCGACCCCAGAGAAAAGGGACCCAAGGTAAAGGGATACGTATAAACATACGTAACCCTCCTTGGTGAAGGTAACCCATTCTATCATATCTAGAGTGAGGATGTCTAGATTATGACAGTTGCAGTCCTCATTCAAAGTAGGGATACTAGAAGGACGAATGGAGGAGGCATACTTACTAATAGCACAAGTCTATGAAGGCGCAAAAGGATCCTTCTCTTGGAAGTCATTAACAGTACTGAGGTGTTTGGGTACGAAGGTTCTCACAGTGGGAGGTTCAGAATCGACATCAGTTTCTTTACCCTTGTTTCTTGTTGGGCCTCCACTGGAGAGGAGACCAGAGTTTCCAAAAAAGGCAATCAAAGAAACCATGGTAACAAAGGGTCAGTAAAGATTTTGCTAAGAAAGTCGGAGAAGATGAAAAATTTTCAAAGCATAAGAGTGCAAGGAAGGACTTATGAAAATTTTGAACGTAAAAGAAGTAAAATGATGACCAGAATTAAAGTTATAGACGGCAAAAATTGTTGTCATGATTACCTCGAAAACCGACAAAAATATTTGTTAAATCATGGGGCAACACGTGTTCGGGGTATTAAATACGAGAATATGTGTGTCCTTTCAAGCATCAAAGACTGTTCAAGAACTTTCCCGCCAAGAAGGGAATCTTCACCAACTTCCCGGTAACACAAAGATATGTCACCGAAAAGCAGGGGGGCTATCTGTATAGAGTAAAATTGGTTTATAATAAATGGTCGAATTATGCTATGACACGTGGAACCAAAAAATAGGTAAAGGCAAGTCAAGTAAAAACCAGTACCAGATATGGCGGCTGCAATCGACAATCGGGTAAATTACGAAGGGAGCATGGCCAATGGGAACAGATCGAGTATTTCCCATCGGATAACATTCAATGAGAGAATATTCTCTAACACTAATGACAAACCGTTATAGAGTATATTTGCATTCATGGCATGACATATTCATCAATGACTCCTTTATTATCATTTAAGTGGGGCTTGATCCTAGGATCTTGTTTTCCTATTTATAGCTATAAATTGCAAGCTTAGGAGCCATTGTAAGACACAAAATGTCACAATCCAAATCCAATAAAGGTTGTGATGGCGCCGGACTCTGCTGTCGAACAAGCCAACACAAAGGAGTTAACTAAATCTTTATTTTATTACTCTTGAACTCATTCATTTTCACTACATTAAATGATAATTAACGAACTTCCATTAAGTAAACAATAATGTATTTAACAAATTTAAATAATGAATAAATCCCCTAGTCATCCCAGAACCCGGTGTCACAAGTGCATGAGCAAATTCTAGGAAGCAAATGAAATACAATAACCGTCCGGAATACAAATAGACAGTAGGGAAAATACAACACAATACTCTGAAGGAGACTCTGCTAGCTGCGGTCATCTCGGGAGGTGCAACTCACCTAAGTCTCCATATCAACCATGTTGTTGCGCCGAGCTAGGCCGCTGGACATACATGTACCTGTGCAACAAAATGCACAGCAAGTGTAGTATGAGTATGAAAAATAATGTGTACCCAGTAAGTATCCCTCCTAACCTCGAAGAGGTAGTGATGAGAGGTCGACTTTCACTCTTACTAGAGGTCAAATTAATATAATCAAGTGTGATGTCAAACATGGATGTTATTATCAAATAACAAATAACAACAGGAAAGGACAACTTCTTTCATAAATTATAAATCCCAGTTTCTGTCATTTCAATTAGTAACTTATATCTTAAGGCAATTTAACAGTTCAAATCACAGATGGACACAACAAATATCATGCGCGGGAAATGCCGAGGGTCGAACGGCTCGAACCAACAATAATAAAATGTGCATTGTCGAAGGGTCGAACGGCTCGAACCATAGATGCATCTATTACCCCACTCGCGGATCGTACATGCGACGTGGTCAAATATAAATAATAGAGTTACCCTGCTCGCGAATTATACATGCGACGCATGTACTCTTATAAATAATATAGTTACCATGCTCGTGAATTATACATGCTACGCAGGTACTCATAGATACACACATTCAAACAGTAAATCCAGACTTTATCAGGAAAACAATTACCCAAGGAAGTGATAAATTCTCTTTTAATGGTCACGAAGATAGTATTTAAATCTTTTCTAGAAATTCATTTGCCAAGTTCGATAAGGTTTAAACATTTTTAAATTTATTAGTAAAGTTACAAGTACGGCAAATAAAATATGTTTTTGGGTTCTAGACTACACGGACATAAGCATAATAGTAGCTACGCATGGACTCTCGTCACCTCGTGCGTACGTAGCCCCCACAAATAGTAGCACATGATTGATTATTTCACCTATGGGGATAATTCCCCCTTACAAGGTTAGAAAGGAGACTTACCTCGCTCTGAAGCTCCATAACCGGCTTCCAAGCCCTTCCGATGACTCAAATTGATTCACAACGCCCCAAAACTAGCTAATAATTACGCAAATCCATTAATATATGATCAAATATCCATTAGAATCCAATTTATAACAATTCCTAACCCCGATCGAAAAGTCGATAAAAA
>MDKI01183950.1:0-11046 GCA_005239505.1 Nicotiana paniculata | reverse complement strand
ATATATATATATATATATATATATATATATATATATATATATATATATATATATACACTATAGCATAAATATAAAAGTTATAAAATTTTATTTCCTTATATTCTTAGTTTTTTCTTTTTTTTTTAAATATTTTCCACCTTTTATTTTTAGTACACTTAAACGTTATTAGTCAGGAAAACATCGAGTGGACAAATGTTATAGAACAAACTACAAAGGCAGTAAATTATTATGTCCCATTGGACTTACCTCCAGCTTAAATTCAACTATGAACCAAAAATGGTTTTCTTAGACCTTTGCTTAGTTATTAAAAATATGATAGTGCGAAATTGTTTCATTTATGATAGCTACATAGGTGTTGAGGCAGAGGGAAGGGTATGTCCAAAGCCTTCATATGTTGCTGATTTATGTTGCTAATAAGATAGAATTTTGGGCAGCAAAGTACTCTGCTTTGCTTCTATGTTCTGGACAGCTAAACTTCCAAATGGATAATGTAAACCTTCATTGAGTCAGCTCTTCCATACACTTGGTTATAATTTAATTTTGTTGTTGTTCAAAAAGTTGTTGTAGAGCCGAACAAATCGAAGTTATCGTACCGAATAAACCGAAAACGAAAGGCGAAAAACCGAACCATACCGAATGTAATTAGGTACGGTATTGTTATAGCATATTAGAAAATCGAATACTGAAAATACCGTACTGAATTATCTAAATACCGTACCATACCGATCGATGAACACCCCTATAGTTAAGGGTAGACACCATGTTTCTAGGTTTACTTTCTCTATGAGCAATAGCAGCTATGTTTAGGTACAACATGTCATGTATTAGATATCATGCTACTTAGGCTCATATATACTATTTTCCTTTAAGCATGTCATCATTCATTGCCCTCAGTTAGAGATCATACCTATAGGACAAATAATTAAGTAAACTGTTATTACGTGATTCTGTCCATGTAAACATATTATGAAACTTCATTAGAAGTCCTGTCCTAGGATAAATAATGTTAACTGTAATCATGTCTCATCATGTTATACACGTAGAGATCCTGTTCTAGGCAAACAACGATTAAAATCTGTCACATATATTATTCCTGAAACTGTGCATAATGCTGTGATTCTATGTGCATTTAGAGATCTTGTTTTAGCAACTGCATATGCATCATAACTGCGACACGCCTAGGAAAGTCTTAGGTAATCAACCATAAAGAAATAAAACCAGAAATATCCTTTGTGATTAGTGTCCAACTGTCAGCATGCGAAAATCAGTAGGCAAGACTGATTAAGACTTCTTCTCTGAGTTATGAAACAAAGGCCTATTTATTTGACATTTTTAAACCACCTAGATACCATGCTTTAGGATTATGAATTAATATGGACCTTAGTTATGTATGAGACATGTTGTTTATGTGTACTGTGTGTGGAGGAATACTGGAGCCTTTATCTGTTTTCCATGCTTTCCCTTTATCTGCAGTCCTACTTGTTTATTATATGTCGCCTTAGCATTTTCACCTTTAAAACCTGAGGGTCTGCCTAGCACCTCCTCTAGGATAGGAGTCCTAATTTCCTCCGGGACTAATAGGAAGGGACGGGTAACAGTATGCAATAGAGGTTGATACCAACACTCGATTTAGTTACTTTCACGGGGTGGGAAAGGGTAGAATATGGATATGATGACCGGTGCGCTAATACCAAGTGTAGCCCCTCTTCGAGGAGTGATTATCGGGTATTGCATTGATGTGCTCCATATTATTATAAAACTAGGATACCTTTTGTATGCTTAGATAGTAATCCTTTCAAAATCTAATCTTCTTTACTATTTTCAAACATCTGCATGCTTAAGACTTAAATCCCCTCTTATTTGAGCCTTTATTTTTTTGTTTGCTAAGCCATACAAATTCACAGAAACCATTTGGCCGGGAACCACACTTGTGGATCCTGAGGGGTGCCTAACACTTTCCCCTTAGGATAATTTCAAGCCCTAACCCAATCTTTGGTTAGTAACGTAGTTGTAATTGAATCTCTTAGGTGCCCTAACGCACCATTAAAATCGTTAGGTGGTGACTCTTCAAAATATGCAAACCCCTTTCCCAAAAGGAACGAGTTGTCTCAACCAATGTCATAAACACTTTCAATCGGCCCCGAAAGGAGCGCTTAGGGAAAAGGGGGCCACGACACCAAGTATAAATCATTCAGCGACCGTGCTAGAACCACGGAATGTGGGAATGCCTAACAACTTCTCCCGGGTTAACAGAATTCCTTACCCGGATGTCTGGTTCACAGACTTTTTAAATGGAGCCAAAATTACCTCGATTTGGGATATTAAAAATAAATGGTGACTCGGAACTCTGTAAAAATCCGAGTGGTGACTCTGAAAAAATCTAATAAATAATCCCAAATTCGAATAATGTCACTTAAATTGGAAAAACTCCCTTATCCCACCCCTCGTGGAAAAAGTAGGTGTGACAGCTCTGGCGACTCATCTGGGGATCGAACCCAGAATCTCAGGTTCAGGGTTCAAGAATTCGAGCTTTAATATGATTTTACTTGGTTTGTTTAAATTTTTTATTGTACTGTCCTTCTGTGCCTAATGTGCTAAATGTCATTTATTTATCGGTTTGATATTTATTTGAACTGTATTTAAATTGTCTTCTTGCGCATCCCTCCAGAGTCTTATAAAAATTGGTGCACACGTTCGTGTGGCCCGCATTTCTGTTAGAGGTCATACCAAGTAGTAACGGGGATGGATCAACCACTAGGCCGTATAGCCTTTTGTGCTACCGGTGCGTCGCTCCCACCTCGGCTCGAGTTATCTGCTCGGGTAAGCTAGGTCTAGAACAAAGCCCCAGGTTTAAACCTAGAATGACAAAACCTCATGACGGATCCCTAGTAGGAATGCTTATTTGCATCATGTGACTTTTTGACTTAGGGGGCTCAACACAGGGGTTGGGTCCGTCTAGGACAGGTATACCCGAAAACAAAAAGACCATCCCGATACATCTTACCTGCTATCTGTACATTATTTGTTTCGGTTTGTTTGTTGACCGTATAAAATGAAAATAACAGAAAAACCAAGAACGAGGGAGGATAGAAAATTTACCAGTTTCGAAAACCCTGATGTTTGAAAAATACCTTGAAACTCTGAGGAGAAAAAGAATTTCAAAATAAGTCAACATCACATTTTTCAAGTTGTGTCAAAACTGACCGAACTACGTGGGTATGATTCTCACCGGATGTGAGATACGTAGGCAAACCTTATCGGTGCCGACCCCACTTTTCAAAAATAAGTTCATTAGTCAAAATAAAATCGACCCTGCTTCGGTTAAGTCTTGTACCGTTCTTGCCAAAATAGCCTTAGAAGACTTTACATTGTCGAAGGGTTATTTTCGTTAAGAACGAACATGTCTGTCACTTTTCCTAGAAAAGTACCCTGCCTCGGCCTCAAAACTTTATTCAAAAGTAAGAAGGGGCCACTGTTGCAAAAATGACCATTTTTGTCAATGTTGCGCAAATAGCCACTTTTTAGGAGAGGTGTCTTTTGAAAATTAAAATTGGTCTTTGTGAAAAGAAATTTTTGGTCTTTTACTTTCAAAATTAGAAGCAATCTTAACCCTACCTGTTCACAGGTGCAAAATGAGTACTGTCCAGAATCCGCAACTGAATATCGTAGAGGAAGCTCCCCTACAACTCCGAATGTGGTTGCATGACCTAGACGAGGAGGGTAAATAATGGGTAGTTGAGCAATTGGGGGCTCTCATTGACATCATGAAGGTTAAACCAAGAGATGACTTGATCAAAGCTTTATTAACTTTCTGGGACCCGGTTCATAATGTATTCTGCTTCTCAGATTTCGATCTCACTCCTACCCTGGAAGAAATAACAGGGTATACGGGTTTTGGTCAGAATTTAAGGAACCAACAACTCATTTTCCCAAGGCCCATGTCAGTGTGTCTTTTCTTTGATTTCCTATCCATCAGCAAACAACTCAGAAAGAGCCGGGTGGTTGATGGTTGTTGCTCGTTCTATTTCTTGTACTCTAGATATGGCTTTCCAGACGGGTTCGAAACACATGAAAAGGGTCTAAACAACAAACAAGAAAAGGATACCTGGAGAATTCACCGCCGAATAGCCTTCATAGTGGCATTCCTGGGTGTAATGGTCTTTCCAAATGCAAAAGGGACCATTGATGTTAGTGTGGTTAGAATTGCCCATGTTTTGATTAAGAAAAAGGATCACACTCTAGCTCCGTTCATACTGTCTGATATTTACCGGGATTTAACGCAATGCAATTCGGGGGAAACATTCTTCGAAGGTTGCAACATTATTCTCCAAATGTGGCTAATCGAACACCTTCGTCATCACCCGAAATTCATGAGTTATGGTCCTGACAAAACTAATTTCATCGAAAGCTATGAAGAAAGAATAAAAGATTACATTTCCCCGGAGGGATTTGAAGCTTGGATCGACCATCTAAGAACTTTACGGACAAATCAGATAGAGAGGACTCTGGGATGGCTTCCTGTCAGGGAGGTTATACACATGTCGGCTACAAGAAATCATTTGCTGTTAATAGGCCTGAAAAGTGTCCAACCCTATGCACCCCAAAGGGTCCTGAGGCAGTTGGGTCGGTATCAAATAGTACCTGAGGATGAATACTTGAGTACCCAGGTTATTGAATTGCACCCTGAATCTCCATTACCTGAAGCCATGATTCAACAAAATTAGAATGGGTGTCGGTATTTGAAAGAAGATATTCAAGTGCCTGATCTTGCCAAAGGCGAAGTAGATCTGGGTTATGCAACATGGTTTGAAAAGAGAAATGGCATTGATGAAGAAACAGAACCCGAGCCGAAAAGGCCTTCCAAAAGGCTTCATGTTCAAGCTTTTGATGATAAAGTTCAAGAAAGGTTAGCTTGGGGAGAGAAAGAAAAAGAATATCAGGACACTATCCGCACTTTGAAAGAAAAATTAAGGAACTTTAAATTCAACAATGAGTTATAGGCACAGGTAGTTGAAGGCAAAAAAAAGACAGTTAACCCGAGAGGTGCAATACATGGGACCAAATGGTTCATCCGGGTGAAGGCTCGAGCATCGCTGAGGTGCAATACATGGGACCAAATGCCAAATTGCAAAATTGGAAAGCTACTCCCTTCCCAGTCAGGCGGGAATCTCGGTAATTCATGTTTTGCCATCCTTTCTACACTCCAAGTTATTTCAGGGTTAACTCGAGTGTTTTTTTTAATTTTATTGTCTTTTAAATTCCGATGTAAAACCCTGCTATCTTCAAATTCAATGAAATGAAATCAATATTTCATCGTCTATAGATATTCTTGTGTTATTCTTTCTGATTTTGTTATTTTTCTTATTTTTCAGTCCTAATAATGCGTCTTTAAATAACATGACATGCTTGCAGACTTCATGCCTAGATCCTAAAATGTCATCTAGTTGTGAAATAATTAATCAAGAGCTTGAATATGATGAAGATGAGGCTTTTAGAGAAATAAATCGAGAATTGGAACAATTCAAGAACAAGCCTAAGACAAACCTAAATGAAACCGAGTCAATCAATTTGGGCAATTCGGAAGAGGTCAGGGAGATCATGATAAGCATTCACACAGAAGGAAAAACTAGAGATGCATTGATCCAACTCTTGTTCGAATTTAAAGATGTGTTTGCATGGTCTTACTATGATATGCCAGGACTAAGTGTTGATTTAGTGGTACACAAATTTCCAACTCATCCCGATTATCCGCCTGTCCAACAAAAGCAAAGAAAATTCAAAACAGACATCATCGACAAAATTAAAGAAGAGGTTACCAAACAATTAAAAGTCGGTGTAGTCCGAGTAGTCAGATACACTACATGGCTAGCCAACGTAGTCCTAGTACCAAAAAAGGATGGGAAGATTCGAGTATGTGTTTATTACAGGGATTTGAACAAAGCGAGTCCCAAGGACAACTTCCCGTTACCAAACATCCACATCCTTGTCGACAATTGTGCCAAATATGAGGTACAGTCTTTTATGGATTGTTATGTTGGGTATCATCAAGTCCTGATGGATGAAGAAGATGCTGAAAATACAACTTTCACCACACCATGGGGAACCTATTGTTATAGGGTCATGCCATTCGGTTTGAAAAATGCCGGAGCAACTTACATGAGAGTTATGACTGCCATCTTCCATGACATGATGCACCAAGAAATCGAGGTGTATGTTGATGATGCAATTATTAAGTCTAGGACCCAAGAAGGCCATGTCCAAGATTTGAGAAAATTCTTTGAGCGGCTGCGCAAATATGACTTGAAATTGAAACCTGCTAAATGTGCATTTAGGGTCCCATCTGGGAAGCTCTTAGGGTTTATAGTCAGCCGAAGGGGCATTGAGTTAGATCCAACCAAGATAAAATCTATCCGAGATCTACCACCTCCGAAAACCAAGAAAGAAGTCATGAGCTTACTGGGAAGATTAAACTACATTAGCCGGTTCAGTGCACAACTTACAACCACCTGTGAGCCCATATTTAAGCTGCTAAAGAAAGATGCGGCGATTAAATGGACAGACGAATGCCAAGAAGCATTTAACAAAATCAAAGAATATTTGTCAAATCTACCAGTGTTGGTCCCACCTGAGCCCAAGAGACCTTTGTTCTTGTACCTAACCGTCTTAGAGAACTCTTTTGGCTGTGTCCTCGGGCAACATGATGCAACCGGGAAGAAGGAGCAAGCCATCTATTATTAGATCAAGAAATTTACTGGGTATGAATCCAAATACACTCTGCAGGAGAGAACTTGTTGCGCCTTAACTTGGGTCGCTCAAAATCTCAGACATTATTTGCTAGCTTATACCACATATCTCATAACTCGGTTGGACCCTCTAAAGTTCATATTCCAAAAATAGATGCCCACAGGAAGGCTAGCAAAGTGGAAAATCATGCTCACGGAGTTCGACATTGTCTATGTCACCCGCACGGCCATGAAAGCCCAAGCCTTGGCCGATCATTTGGCTGAAAACCCGGTTGATGATGAATACCAACATTTAAGCACTTATTTCTCGGGTGAGGAAGTAAATTCGGTTGAAGTAATTCCAGAAGACACCAACACTTGGAAAATGTTCTTTGATGGAGCGGTAAATGCAAAGGGTTTTGGGATTGGGGCAATCTTGATTTCGCCTACAGGACAACATTATCCAGCCACCGTCCATCTTCGATTCTTCTGTACAAACAACACTGCTGAATATGAAGCTTGCATCATGGGCATGAACATGGAAATTGACATGGATATAGAAGAATTATTAATCATGGGAGACTCTGATTTGATCATTCGACAAGCACAAGGTGAATGAGAAACTCGAGATATCAAGCTTATTCCATATAGACAGCATGTGGAAGATCTTAGCAAAAGATTCAGATCTGTTGAATTCAGGTATATTCCTCGATTACACAATGAGGTAGCCGACGCACTAGCTACTTTATCTGCAATGTTGCCATATTCGGGCAATGTCCACATTGACCCGTTGGAGATTCAAATCCGAGAAAGACATGGTTATTGAAACACAGTTGAAATGGAACCCAATGTCCAGCCATGGTATCATGATATTAGAAGATTCTTGAAGTCAAAAGAATACCCAGAGCAGGCTAGTGGAGACCAAAAGAGAACCATTAGAAGGCTCGCCAATAGTTTCTTCTTAAGCGGAGAAGTGTTGTATAAGAGAACTCCATATTTGAATCTGTTAAGGTGTGTGGACACCAAAGAAGCTAAAAAGATTATGAACGAAGTGCATTCAGGAGTATGTGGTCCCTATATGAACGGATACATCCTTGCAAAGAAAATCTTGCAGGCAGGATATTACTGGATGAGCATGGAAAAAGATTGTTTCAGTTTTGTCCGGAAATGCCATCAGTGTCAAATACACGACTTGATTCATGCACCACCCTCAGAGTTGCATCCTATGTCAGCACCTTGGTCGTTCGTCGCTTGGGGAATGGATGTCATTGGGCCAATCGAGCCAAAATCTTCAAACGGACACAAATTTATCTTGGTTGCCGTCAACTATTTCACAAAATGGTCGAAGTCGTCACTTTCAAAGCCGTCACTAAGAAAGGAGTGGTGGACTCTGTGCATTCCAACATTATCTGTCGTTTTGGTATCCTAAAAACTATCATCACTGACAAAGCTGCAAATCTAAATAGTCATTTGATGAGGGAGGTGCAACCAAAAAAAAATACGCAAGGACTAGAAGCGACTTTGCAGCGACAACTCCAAAAAGGAAAGTTTCCTCTAAATTACTTATTCTCTGACAATAATTGAAAATAAAAAGAAGAAATGATATCGAAAAATGATTCAAACCCAAAGTAGTATAGGGCCTCCAATCCCTAGCTACACCTTTTCCAACTTAGAATCCCACTCCTTAATTGATGCCGGAATAACCCGATGATTTTTCCAACTTAGGATCCCAATCCCTAGTTGATGCCGGCATAACCCGATGATTCTTCCAACATAGGGTCCCACTCCCTAGCAGACACCAGCATAACCTGGTAATCTTTTTTCCTGGAAACAACATAACATGTTGACCTTTCCCAGACACCAGCATAAACTGGTGATCTTTTCTTGACAACAACATAACATGTCGATCCTTTCCCGACACCAGCATAACCTAGTGATCTTTTCTTGACAACAACATAACCAGTTGATCCTCCCCCAGATGCTAGCATAACCTGTTGATATTTTCTTGACAACAACATAACCTGTTGAACCCTCCCCAGACGCCAGCATAACCTGGTGATCTTTTCTTGACAACAGCATAACCTGTTGATCCCTCCCCAGACGCCAGCATAACCTGGTGATCTTTTCTTGACAACAGCATAACCTGTATATCCCTCCCCATATGCCATCATAACCTGGTGGTCCTTTCCTAACAACAGCATAACCTGTTGATCTTCTCTTGACACCAGCATAACCTGGTGATCTTTTCTTGTCAATGGCATAACATGTTGATCTTCTCCTGACACCGGCATAACCTGGTGATCTTTTTCTGGCGACAGCATAACCTGCCGATATTTTCAACATAGGGTCCCCAATCCCTAGTTGATTTTACTTTTATACATAGGGTATCCACCCTTAGTCTGCATTCATTCCGAATACACCATTCCCGACTTTTTATTGTTTTCAATAATAAAGTAGCATAGAGTTCATTACAACAACTCACGAAATTTTCCTAGTGAAAACTAGGGCAGAATATTGCGTTCGTTTGTTCTTGATTTTGTGAAGATTACACCTTAGAGCAATAGATTCGAGACGACCAAAAGAAGAAGTTTGAATCCAGAATAAAATAAAATACGAAAAGAGAAGGTCGAACCCCAAGTGCAGAAGCGGGGAAGACATGGACTATTCAGGACGAGATTGAAGTCATCCGTTCTGTATATCCTGCCTTGATCCGGAAGACGAGAAAATGAAACCTGCATCTACGGCTAACAATGTCAAGATCCAGGTCAGAGTCAACAAAATCCAAGACTCAAGACCAAGCCTTAGAATATACAGATAGGGATCTTGTAACTAGTAGCTGATAGGCTTAGTTAATCTTTTTCATTTTGCTACTTTGGTGTAATAAAGAGCTCAGCAGCAACAACCGCAATGAAATCATAGTTACCCGGTAGTCCCAGCTACCAAAACTTCCAGAACTACACTGACCTGATTCCTTTATAGCCAAGGATATGTAGGCAACCTTTGAAGCAGGGTTCGGTCAAACTTTTCAAAAGCGCTTCACATGGAGTATTTGAACGGGTAAAAGTTGTTCATAACTGCTCACTTTGTCTTTGCCCGAAAACTCTTCGTGTTTCCGAGCAAAGAGGGGCAGCTGTGAGCATGTAATTTTTTACCTATTACATACTCCTACAAAATTTGATAAATAATTTAATTTTATAGATTTTTGTTGAATTTAAGTGTTTATTTGTGAATTATTTGCATTGTACGATCATAATTCATCTTTTAAATATTTATAAAAATAATAAATAATAACAAAATATTTTAAATTTTTATTTATCTTGCATAATTAGGTTTTTAGTTTAATATAATACTTAGTTGCCTAATTTAAACATTTTACAAAGAAAATTACAAAAATTTGTTGTTTAAATAATTATGGGTATTAAATTAATGGTTTCACTTTTAATTAACTCGTTAGTTAAACTACAATTAGATGAAACTAGGTTGAAACTAATTAATACATTTTAGAATTTTAATTAGAATTAATTTAATTGCTTTTAATTAACCTAAGTTTGCTAAAAAGGGGGTTAAAGACCGGACTGGGCCAGTGCACCAAGCCCAAATCCCCTTCTAAATACCTAGATACACCCCAACCCAAACCCCAAACCCATCCAAACCTCCTCACTAAACCAAACGACCACGTTTGGACCTTGCCCCTCCCAGTCGTTGGATCCTTTCCAACGGCTCATAACTAACCCCCTACCTACTATTTAAATGTCCTAACACACACACACACACACACACATACATAATCACTTCCCTACACCGATCCCGGCTCCCCATCTCTCTCATCACCCAGCTCGTCTCCGCCGTCCACCACTGTTCTTCGCCGCCTGGAAATCGCCTATCGGCGATGGTGTTTAACCAAAGAATTAGACCATTTGACTAAAGCTTATTTTTTAAGATGAATACGGGCTACTGATAATCCAGGTAATGGAGAAAAATGAATAATAGACAATATTGCAGAACTATAGAAAATCGAAGTTGATTGTATTCGAGAATCAGATGCCTTTACAAGCTGTATTCCCCTCCCTTATATATGAGATTCTTATAACGTACAACTCTTGCTATGGTTACTCATTAATGACTAATTATGACATTAATAAGGCGTTTACAAAGGATAACGGTAATTGGGGTTCGGTTACATAACGTCCGAGTAATCAATTGTGAGTCATTGAATCTGCCCGTAGCTTTGTCTAGATTCATTCTGACTGTGCCTCTCTCTCGTTTTGATCAAGTTGAGTTTCCCATGGCTGATAAGTTCGTGGGTTTACTGAACCGTGCCTCT
>ML363162.1:0-46152 GCA_005239505.1 Nicotiana paniculata | reverse complement strand
ACACAAGAAGAGAAATTGCTCAGAGTACTTCGCGAGCATAAAAAGTCTATTGGGTGGACAATTGCGGATATTAAAGGAATCAGTCCATCGTTTTGCATGCATGAAATCTTCTTGGAAGATGGACACCGCCCTAGTGTTGAGCATAAAAGGAGGTTAAATCCCATTATGAAAGAAGTTGTGAAGAAGGAAGTAATTAAATTGCTTGATGCATGTATCATCTTTCCTATTTCTGACAGCAACTGGGTAAGCCCAGTTCTATGTGTGCCCAAAAAGGGGGGGGGGGATGACCGTGATTGAGAATGAGAAAAATGATCTAATTCCTACTCGCACCGTCACGAGATGGAGAGTTTTAATTGATTATCGAAGGCTCAACAAGGCAACCCGCAAGGACCACTTCCCACTTCCCTTCATTGACCAAATGTTGGACAGATTAGCGGGACATGAATATTATTGCTTTCTACATGGTTACTCGGGATACAATCAGATTGTCATATGCCTAGAGGATCAGGAGAAGACTATGTTTACTTGTCCTTATGGCACTTTCGCCTTCAAGCGAATGCCATTTGGTCTATGTAATGCACCAGCCACTTTCTAGAGATGCATGATGGCTTTTCACCAACATGGTGGAAAAATTCGTGGAAGTGTTTATGGACGATTTCTCAGTCTTTGGGTCATCTTATGATGATTGTTTGAAAATTTAAGCATGGTGTTAGCCCATTGTGAATAAAAAAATCTGGTTTTTTGAATTGAGAGAAGTGTCACTTTATGGTGTGGGAAGGCATCATTTTGGGTCACAGAGTGTCTAAGAATGGCATTGAAGTTGATAAAGCAAAAGTGGAGGCGGTTGAAAAATTACCTCCACCTATTTCTTTGAAGGGTGTCCGTAGTTTCTTGGGACACGCAGGATTCTATAGGCGCTTTATTAAAGATTTTTCTAAAATTGCTACTCCTTTGTGCAGGTTGCTTGAAAAAGATGTAAAGTTCAATTTTGATGAAGCCTGCCTGAAGGAATTTGAAGAACTCAAAAAGAAATTGGTAGTTGCCCCCATTATTGCCGCACCGGATTGGTCCCTACCGTTTGAACTTATGTGGGATGCAAGTTACCATTGTCACTCCCCCTCTTTCCTCCCCTTTTGGATCGGTCAGGGTATTCGACATTATTGTGATAACTCATTTCCTTTTGGGAAAAGGGTAAGTAATTGAAGAGTCGCCACCTTAACGAGTTAAGGTGCGTTAGGGCACCTACTAAAGGTTATTTACAAACACAGATTAGATAACTAGAGATAGGGTAAGGGATTGAAATTACTTCAAGGGGAAGGTGTTAGGCACCCCTCGAAGTTCACAACTGTGGTTCCCGGCCCAAACAAACTTTGTGAACATATAGCATATAACCAAATAACACATAGGTAAATAGATGAAGGTTTTGAGAAGATTTGCAGTCCAGGCACACATATGTGCTTAAGTTTAAAAGATTTAAAGTCTAAGTACATATACAAAGTTTTGGAGGTTTTACAATCTAAGTACACATGTGTAAGGGATAGGGGGTCCTAGGTTTTTTATCCTATAGGATCACATCAGTACAATGCCCGGTAATCACTCCTCAGAAGAGGGGCTACTCGTGGCATTAGCACACCAGATATCATATCCATGTCTAACCTTTCCCACCCCTTAGCGGTTATTAAGCGAGTTTATTTAACGACCTCTATGTGTGGTGTTACCTGTCCCTTCTTAATGGATGTGGAGGAATTTAGGACCTCTAAATATAGGCAATTCTAGACAAAACTCCCTAAGGTTAAAAGGATAAAATTCTAAGCGACAGGCAAGAACAAATAGGACTTTAGAAATAAACGCGGGAAAAGCAGTTTAAAAGGCTCAGATTTACCTCCAGAGATATTACACATAAACAACACGTCTCAAACACAAAACAAGAGGCAGTTTTATTAGACAGAATCCTAAGACAGGATATCTAAGTGAATATCAATGCACAGAAGTATGCAGCTTGTTTATAAACTCAATAGCAAGGACCTAATCAGCTTGCCTACTGGTTTTAAAAAGAACCTGTTATCCCTTAGGCAGCAAACGCAATCAAAACAATATTCATTTTTAAGAGATTGATTACCTAAGGCTTGCTTAGGCGTGGGGTTGTGCATAGTGACTACTAGAATTATTAAGNATCGCCTAAGGAGAAGGATTTCTAAGTGGTAGGCACAAGCATAAATTGAGGTATGTTGTATGTCAAAGCAGTAAACATGAAAAAGCCTTAAAGACATGATATCTAATGCATGTTTGGCATGTTGATCCTAAGCATGGCTTCTAATGCAGATATAGGAAATGTAAATCTTAAGGCATGATTTCTACCTAGTGGCATTGATAAAATTATATAGCTATCCTCTCCCATTTCACTAGACATCCCCAATATTCATTTACAAATAAATATTTCAGACCAGTTGAATAAATTACGTAAATAGATAAAGGAAAAAAAGAAGTTAAACTATAGAGAGCCTGAAAACTGGCCCAGACTTCAAGAACCTCAAGTGCCCAAATGTTTCATAGCCTTTCTCATATCCGGGTGTGTCAGAGTTCCCTAAGGACCTCAAGGGGTCCCGGGCGGTGCTCACACCCAGATTTCATAACCATAATTGAGTAAGTGCAGTGTGGAAGGGCCAAATCTAATGCATCAGAGTTCAGAGGGATCTCATAGGTATCCCTAAGCAGTCACACATTAGAGGGTCAGAACTTAAATATCTAAAAGTAAAGTGAGAGTGCTTGACATAGTTTTGAAAAGATTGAGTAGGAAAACAATTTGAAAAGAGACTTGTTTGAAAGATTTTGTAAAGAGCTACAGAGTTATGTAGTAAAACAGTTTTTGAAAAGAGAGTAGAGCAGCAAGCAACAGTCCAGACATAGCACCCAAAACAGGTTCATACACAGCCAAAAAACACAGAACCAAGGCAAGTTCAGCAACACCAAACATGGGTAATGGGGGATTGGGGACACATAAGGCACATAGGTAAGAACATAGTTTCAGGAACACTTAGGTACAAAATCAACAGTATGCTAGGGGGTTTCCAGGGATCAATGATATAGAATAAGCTTTAGGATTACTCAGAACCGAATAACATAAGGTACAATTTTTTTGCCACAGAAAAGTTCATGCCAATAATCAGAGAAGCATAAGTAAGGCAGAATCATATTGAGGTATAGTAAAAGGGGGATAGCATTTCATAAGCATGCTGAATCTAAGGGAGGGGAGTACATAACATGATAAGTGAACAACAATGCAAGCAGTTCAAGTGCAGACATCACAACAAAACCATAGGTAAAAACATATTAGAAACAGGATGAATTGAAGTACTAAAAGAAACATATTGTTTTTGAAACTTAAACTGAAATTAGGACATACCAGTATAGGAGATAGCAAACACAGAATGAAGAGTAAGGGGGTAGAATAATCAGCCTTGGCTTGCAGTCGACTGATAATAACAAGTAACCAGAAGGAGAGCAGAAGAGAGTATTTGTGTATACGAGAGAGTTTTGAGCAATGTGTTCGTGTGTCTGATAATGAAGACTATGGTACTTATAGTTTTAAAACAGGCAGAAGAATAAGGTAAAAATAATAGTTCAACAATAATTATAGAAGTATATACTAATTAGAATCAAATTAGTATAAAGATTTCCCTCAATTATGGAATCATACTCAAACGGTAATGGACAGGTGATAAAATAAGGAAAGAGAATTGTATGAGGCTGAGTATAGCCAACTAAGGAAACAACATAGGTATAATACAAGTATATCACATGTAAATGAGACTAGATTCATCATGCTTTAATTAAGGAAAATCCTAAAATCAGCTAACAACATAATTGGCCATAAAATAAGGTCAGAAAATATTTCACAAGTTAAAATCAGTATAGAATATTACAAAAATTAGTGAAGGATCAATCACAAAGATTCAGGGATTCACAAGTAGCACTAATTTAGCATAACCTTGTGAGAATAAGCGTAATAAACATAGATAAAATAAGAACCCTAAGAAGACGAGTAGGGTAGAAATCATATAAAAATTAGAGATTCATATAGAGCATAGTCCAAATTAACAGAATAAACATGATGTAGGAAAAATAAGTGAAGAATCAGAAACATTGATAGACAAAGTAGGATAAATTCGAAGAAAATCAGAACTAGCACAAATTTCTTGGAATAAACACATAATAGGCATGAATAGCCGAAGTCAAAAACCCTAACAAGCAAACATAGGGTAAAAATCACAAAACCACATAGTGTTCATGAGAAACCAGAACACGTACAGATTAGGTGAACATATTATCGAAAACAAACTCAAAATCACAGATTAAAACCAAGAAACTTGGGGTTTTCAACATAATAACTCAGATAAAAAGAGAAAACTCAAATAACCGGTTAACCATAGTGAAAATCATAGATTAATACTAAAATCAGAAGGGAAAGTGTTTTTTGAAAAGGGGTTAAGAACCCTAGTTTGAAGATGAAGAGACGCTTTAGAAAATCGGAAATTCTTTAAGAAAACAGAAAAATAACTCGGAATATACCCAGGTCTATTTCAGATCTAAGAAATGCACTGTTAAAATTAGGGTTTCAGAGAGAGAACCCAAAGAGAAAGAGAGAATCGGCTTAGGAAACCACAGGTTCTAGCCGGAGATGGGAGGATCTTACTCAGATGGCCATGGACGGCCTGAAAATGGCATGAAAGCCATGGGAGGTGAGCACGGACCCCTGGGGGTGGATGAATAACCAACCAGTCCCTTGAGGACCTCAGGGATGCAAGAATCGAGCCATAGAGAGGAGCCATAGAGGCTAGGGGGTAGGGAACCGTCATTGTTACCGGCGAACCAGAGAATGGCGAGGGATTTAGGGTTTGATGCATAGAGGATTTGAGAGAGAAGGGGAAGGGGGTGATGGCGGATAGTAGGTGAGGGAAATGAGAGAAGTGAGGGTTTGGGAGGGGGGTCGTTTGGATTAATTATGGAAAGGGTAAATCTGGACCGTTGATTTGAGTGATCAACGGTCAGGATTGAAGTGGGGTATTGGGTTGGGTGGACTAGGTGTTGGGCCTGGGATATTTGGGCCAATTAATTAGGTTGGGATCAGATTGATTTACGCTATAATTGAAAATAAAAGTGGCTAGTTATTAATTACCCAATTAAATAAAATAATTTATAAAATAGCTGTTAATTATAAAAAATGAATTTCATGCGTAGTAAATAATTAAGAATGATTACTTAGTATTTAAAATACAAATGATTAATTTTTGGATAAAATATAGTATAAAATCGTATGATTGGTCTATAATTGCAAGGTTATTGCAATTATAGCCAAAAGGTGCCAATCTGGCTAATTATGAAATAATTTGGTCTTAATATGACCAAAATAATTAATGAAACCCAGAAATGCTTTTGAAATCATTTTGCAATGCAATTTGATAGTTATTTATTGGAAATAAAATGCTGGATAGATTAATACAAATATAGGAAAATTGTGGAAAAATATCAATTACTATTGATACATGATTTTCAAGCTATATATGCAAATTTAAAATATTTTGAAGAAAAATTGGGTATCAACAACCATGCTGTCGGGGCAGTGCTAGGCCAAATGAAAGACAAGGTGTTTTATTCCATTTACTATGCGAGTAAGACTCTTGATAATGCACATCTGAATTACACCACCACTGAAAAGTAGCTGTTAGCTGTTGTGTGGACCTTTGAGAAATTTCGGGCATAGTTGGTGGGAACAAAAGTCATCGTCCATACTGACCATGCAGCAATCAGGTATCTATTTACAAAGAAAGAATCTAAAGCTAGATTGATGCACTGGGTTTTGTTGTTGCAGGAATTTGACGTGGAGATAAGATACCGAAAGGGCACCGAGAACCAAGTAGCGGACCATCTATCAAGGCTGGAAAATCATGACCATGTGGAGGAGGGTGGACAAATTAAAGAAGTGTTTCCTGATGAGCAACTTTTTGCTATGACCTAAGACCCTCCCCCATGGTATGATGATTATGTGAATTATCTTGTGAGTTGGGTACGTCCTCCGAAAATTGAATCTGAAGCAAGAAAGAGGTTCTTACGTGATGTGAAGTTCTACAACTGGGATGAACCATATTTGTACAAACAATGTGCTGATCAGTTGATGAAGAGATGTATTCCAAATAAAGAGGCAAAATTAGTGTTGTATGATTTTCATGCATCGCCTTATGGGGGCCATCATGGAGGCGATAGAACAACGGCGAAAGTATTACAATCCGGTTTCTTTTGGCCAAATATATTCAAGGACGCCGATGCATTTGTTAAGAAGTGTGATCAGTGTAAGAGAACAGGAACAATCACAAGGAGGCACGAGATTCCTTTGAATAATATCCTGGAGGTTGAGATTTTCGATATGTAGGGGATAGATTTTATGGGACCATTCCCATCGTCTAGAGGAAATAAATACATTTTGCTAGCAGTTGACTATGTGTCAAAATGGGTAGAGGCGATTGCATTGCCAATAAATGATGCCATGGTTGTAGCCGGTTTTATGAAGAAGAACATATTTTGGAGGTTTGTGACTCCATGTGCCTTGATTAGTGATGAAGGAACCCACTTTTGCAATAGGTTGTTGAATAACCTTCTAGATAAATATAGAGTACACCATAGAGTTGCGACAACATATTATCCTCAAACGAGTGGAAAATCCGAGGTGTCAAACAGAGAAATAAAGCAAATATTAGAGAAGACGGTGAGTGTGAACATGAAGGATTGGGCTGCAAAGTTAGATGATGCCTTATGGGCATACAAAACCGCTTACAAAACACCAATTGGGGCGTCACCATACAAGTTAGTCTATGGGAAGGCATGCCACTTGCCCGTTGAACTCGAACATAAAGCATATTGGGCCATTAAGAAGCTGAACATGAACCTTGAAGCCGCGGGCGAGAAAAGACTTCTGCAGTTGAATGAGTTAGATGAGTTTAGGCTGCACTCTTATGAAAATGTTAAACTTTACAAAGAAAAGACAAAGAGATGGCATGACAAGAACAATATTATCTAGGAAAAAGCTTTCTTCTCTCTCCTCAAAGTAGCGATCAACAATGCACACCGGCGGCTGCCCTTCATGGCCCACGGCCAGCCTCCCCCTGAGGTTGGTCCATCGTCCTCCTCCCCCCCTCAGCCGTTACCAATCTCTACAAACCCTAATACACCTAAAACCTATGTGAATTTATTAAACCCTACTGTCATAAATACGCCCATGCAAACCCTAACTATGCTACCATTGAAACCAGTTGAGTTCCTTCATGGAGAACCAGTTGTGAAGTGGAAGAAACAAGAATTGAAGCAATCCATCGTACAACAAGGACTTCAACTTGCAATTCTGGGGAAATTTTCATATGGGAAGACTATTATTGGTGAATTACGTAAAGCGATTCCAATTCAATGTGAGATTAAAGGTCATTGTTCAGTTGGCTTGATTGAAGACAATCATGTGTTAATTAGACTGTCTTTATTGGAGGATATCATCTTCTATCAAAGCCATCTTTTTATATAAAGGCTCAATCAGACATGTGGCAGATGCGTTGTACAAAATGGAATCCATAGTGGACACCTGATGAAGAGACTCCAATTGCCATAGCTTGGATTAGTTTTCCAGAACTTGCTCCAAATTTCTTTGGTAAGGAATGTGTATATTCATTAGCTCGTGCAGTTGGTAAACCCTTACATGTATACCTAGCAACTCAAAATGGGACTAGACCTAGTTGTGCTAAAGTAAAGATGGAAGTGAATTTGCTAGGTAATTTCCCTAAACGTATTAAGATTATTGAAGAAGCAGATGAACCTGGGCCAGAAAAGTTTAAATGGATTAAGATGAAGTATGATTATATGCCTAAATATTGCAAGCCATGCAAGAAACAAGGGCATAGCGAGGCAGAATGCTGGGTAATTCATCTTGAATTACACAAGAGATTTGATGAATATATTGAGGATCAAGGCAAGAAAATTCAGTTGTGGTAAGCAAAGAAGCAATTGGTACAACTGCAAATTCAACAAAGGTTTTGTCAAGTGGAAAGGTGGTTGGTAAGCCTGCTACTAATCATGCCAAGCAGGAATGGATACAAGCAAGGAAGAATAAATACCAACGGGATAATCGGGGTCACATTGTTGATAACAAACAAGGTAAGGAAGCTGACAAGGGTAAAGGAAAGGCAAAACTTGAGGAAGTAACAACCAAGAACAAGTTCAATGCACTAGAGGTTGAGGAAGTTCATCAACCTACTCTACAAATTACTGAAGGCAAAGGTGAGGATCATAGAAATGGTAAGAAGAAGGAACATGGGGAAAAGCAATCCAAGAAGGGCCATGAGAAGGAGAAAGAAGGCAATACCGGAGTGTCAAGCCCTAATCCTAAGGTTTCTGGGGTTAGGGTTGGGAAGGATGCTAATACTAAACCTACTGGAGAAGGTAACCAACAGGAACTTAAGCGTGTAAAGAAGGAAGCAGTTGAGAAAATGTTGGAAGACCAACATAATGAAAACTTAGCTAAGGCTAATCCTATTGTTCCTACTGATCAAAGTACTGATGAAAAATCATATAAGGAATCCACAATCGGTTGGGTTCATAGAAGGTTTGGAACTAGCAAATAAGAGCTAAGGCAACTCAATGTGACTACAAACCAATCATGTCACGATATTTCGTCTCAAACATTTGCAGATTCTGGGCAGCTTGAGGACCTTGATGAGACAAACTTAACAAAAGTTGTAGGGAGTGATGCAATTGAGGTGGAGGATGATAAACTAGGCATGACAAAGACAACAAGAGACAAAGTAAGGGATAGCAGCCCACCTGGTGATAGGCTGGCGACGCCAGGTCTAAAGCCAGGCTCCCCAGGAATAAAGCCAGGTACCCAGGCGTTAGGCTAGCGACGAGCCTGGCGCTAGGGTCGCCTGATGAAGCAACAATATTAAACCCTATCCCTAGTGCAATTGGCAAGATTGATGGTGATCCGGTGTATGCATTGGAGAACAAACTTGATGGAGATGATAATGTGAAGGTTAGGGATGATACAGTAGGGTCAGACCAAAGCACATGCAATGGAAAGAGTGGTGATATCAATAGAACAGACATTTCTGAGCAGCCTACAATAGTAATTCCCGGTTTAGGCAATGTCTATGAGCCGCAATTCAAAATGATGCAGGGTGCTGCTTCTTCTATGGTGAATAGCAATGAAAATGTTGATGATCGGGCAATTGTTCCAAGAGCAACTGGGGAAATAGAGGAAGTGCCTATGGATTATGGTACTAACCAAATTATGTCGCTGCAAATTAGAGTTCCACAGAAGACTCCTCTACAACAATTACATGATTTAGTTACACACAATGTGACACCAATTGATGAAGACTTAATGAGATAAAATCCAATAGAGGACGAAGGAGATGATGAATCAACAGTAGAAAACTTTAAACAAGTCGCTAGGGAAGGAGATTTATCACCCACAACTAGTGCTAAAGGAGGTAAGAAAACTAAGAAGAATCAGAATAAAGAGCTACCACAACATTCAAGAATAATGCCCAAGAGGGCAACTTCTCTATCTAAATGATGATGATCAAAACATTAATATGGAACATAACGTATGTGAATACATAGCAGGACTTTCCTAGGGTGATCAACATGAATATGGAGCATAGTTTTTGTGTAGTTGCATTGATGGAGCCTTTTCAAAAGAAGAGATTCATTGATAGATATAGAAGAAGGTTGAATATGGAGACTGCTTATGCAAATATTAATGGGCAGATATGGTTGTTCTTTGATGCAGTGGTGGAATGGAAATTAGTGGAGGATACTGAGCAACAGGTGACTGTGAGAGTGTTTCACCATGATCTGGGGAAACACATGATGATGACATTTGTTTATGCAAAAAGTTCAGCAATGGAGAGGTTGGAATTGCAGGATCACTTGTATTAATTAACAAGTGATATGTAATTGCAATGGTTGGTAGGAGGGTATTTCAATGTGATATTGCATGAAGATGAGAAAATAGGAGGACTGCCAGTACACCCTCCTGAATATGAGGATTTTGCATTTTGTGTAAACTCGTGTGGTTTGTTTGAGAAAAGATATAAAGGAATCCCATTTATATGGTGGAATGGGAGACCCAATGCTGCGTGTATATTCAAGAGATTGGATATGATATTTGTGAATATGCCATTTCATAACATGTTGCCAAATATTGAAGTTGAACATCTAATCAGAACTGGATCAGACCATGCACCATTGTTAATGACATGTGGGGAGCAGACCACCAATTTTGTCAAGCCTTTCAGGTTCTTGAAATTTTGGACTAAGCATGCTACATTTATGGATGTGGTGAGGCAGAATTGGGAAGCAGATTTCATAGGGGATCCATTTTTGATGTTCAAGCAGAAGCTCAAGAGGGTGAAGTTAGCACTGTCAAAATGGAGTAGGGAAATATTTGGTGATATCTTCAAGAAGTTGGCAATTTTGGAGGACATTGTTAGGGTGAACTAAATGTTGTTTGAAGAAGAGCCTACAATTGAGATCAAGATTGTGCTTCAAAAGGCTCAATCTGAATTGAAGAAATACTTGAGTATTGAGGAGCAGTATTGGAAGCAAACAGCTGGGATGACTTGGTTTGCTGAATGAGATAGGAATACAAGTTTCTTTCACAATCATGTCAATGGCAAATGAAATAAATTGCAACTGAAGAGGATCAAAAGTGGAAGTGGGGTATGGATTGAAGACCAGGAGCAACTAGCTACATCTGCAGTGGATTTCTATAAAAAACAGTTCACAAATGAAGGTGATGCATCTGACTTCTCCTTGCTCAATAATGTACCTTCGTTGATCACTATGGAACAGAATTTGGAACTTAGCAAATTACCAACAATTGAAGGGGTAAGGATAACAATTTTTGATCTTAGTGGGGAGAGTCCTAGTGGTCCAGATGGATTCACTAGCCTGTTTTATCAAACATGCTGGGATGTTATTGGTGCTGATATACGCAGCATGGTGCTACACTTCTATGGAGTAACTGCACTGCCTAAATCCATAACTCACACCAATCTAGTGTTGCTGCCTAAGAAAACTAGAGTTGATACCTTTTCTGACTTAAGACCTATTAGCTTGAGCCACTTCATTAACAAGGTCTTGTCTAGGGTGTTACATGATAGATTGGAAATTTTTTTGCCTTCTCTAATATCTCCTAATCAATTCGGATTTGTGAAGGGTAGGAGTATATTTGAGAACATCTTATTGACTCAAGAAATTGTCACTGACATAAGGTTAAGGGGAAAGCCAACTAATTTTGTGTTCAAGCTTGATATGGCTAAGGCCTATGATAGGGTTTCATTGAAGTACTTATTGCATGAACTAAGGAAGATGGGATATTCTGAGCACTTCATCAACATGGTGTGGAACTTGGTGTCAAATAACTGGTACTCAGTATTAGTGAATGAGCAGTCCTTAGGGTTCTTTAAGTATACAATGGGTGTGAAGCAAGGGGATCCTCTATCACCGGCACTGTTCATTCTGTCAGCTGAGGCAATTTCTAGGTCTTTGAATAAGCTATTTGAAGACAGTTCATTTGTGGGATTTGGAATGCCTAAGTGGTCTGATCCTTTAAATCGCTTGGCATATGCTGATGATACTATAGTTTTTTCTTCTGCTCATCCTCCATCCTTGAGCAAGATTATAGCGGTATTGGGTAACTATGAGAAGATATCAGGCCGGATGATCAACAAAGATAAGAGTTCATACTACATCTATTCAAATATTCCTAATGGATTGTGTCATGCGGTTGGAGCTATTACAGGATTTGCAAGAGGTAAATTCCCCTTCACATATCTAGGGTGTCCTATTTTCTACTCTAGAAGGAGGAGGAATATTATGAGGATCTTATCAAGAAAGTAAAGGCTAAATTGCATTCATGGAAAGGAAATTTGTTGTCATTTGGAGGAAAAACATCACTCATTTCTAGTGTGTTGCAAAGTATGCCAGTCCACATGTTATCAGTCCTTCATCCACCAAAAAATATCCTGGAGCATCTTCTTAAGATTTTTGCTAGGTTCTTCTGGAGCACAAAGGAAGAAGGGAGAAGCAGACATTGGGCTTCATGTATAAATTTTGCCTTCCTAAAGAGGAAGGGGCCCTAGGTTTTAGGTCCTTACATGATGTGTCGAGGGCATTATTTGGTAAAATATGGTGGAGGTTTATTTCATGTGGAATAAGTATTGCAAGAAGGAGATACCAACGATGGTGCAGTTTAGAAGGGGGTCTCATGTTTGGAGACAAATGCTGAATGCTGGGGAAGAAGTAGAACATGAGATCCTATGGGAATTGAAGAGTGGAAAAACTAATATTTGGCATGAAAATTGGACTGGATTGGGTACACTTTATCACGTATTACCTGAAGACTTTCTAATCAATGAAGATCTTCAGGATGTGGTAGAATTGCGGCAAAGTGAAACATGGGATGATTAGCCGCTAGATCAAACCTTCAATGAGGAAATTGTAGAACATATAAGGCTAAATGTGCGTTATGAAGGCAGAGAGGGATACTGTGATAGGCCATACTGGATGCCAACTCCTTCAAGCAAGTTCAGTGTTAGCAGTGCTTGGCAAATATGAAGGCATAGGGCGGAACCTAATTAGGAATTCAAGTTAATATGGATTAAAGGCGTACTATTCAAGATATTCTTCTTCTTGTGGAGATTGTGGAGGCAGAAAATAGCCACTGATGACATGTGAAGGAGGCAAGGGAAAATGGTGATGTCTACATGTTGGTGTTGTCAGCATCCCCAAGAGGAAACTATTGAGCATATATTTGTCACAAGTCCTACTGCCTCTAAAGTATGGAACTTGTTCATGGGGGCTGCTGAAATTACTGTGCCATTGATTCAATTGAAGCAGGTTATAAGGCATTGGTGGTATGCTCAATGTTGTCCAAAGTTAAAGCCATTGTTTCAAGCAGTACCAACTATTATCACTTAGGAACTTTGGAAGAGAAGAAATGCATGTAAACATGGGGGTTCAGTGTCCACAAATAGGGTGATTCATGAGATCAATAGGACATTGCATCAACTGGCAAGGGTGAGGTATGCTTGGATGCCTAATACTCCATTGTTATGGCCACACATAATTCAATATTTTGAAGGATATAAACCTATACTGATCACTACAAGAGTAACATGGAAGCTTCCTTTTCATGGTTGGTACAAATGCAATATTGATGGAGCCTCAAAAGGAAATCCTAGTCCTATCTCATTAGGCTTTTGTGTGAGGAATGATAAAGGTGATGTGGTTTATGCAAGGGAAGTATACTTGGAGGTGAAAACTAATGTGGTGGCTGAAGCTAAGGCTATTCTTCAAGGATTGGAATACTGTGTGGAGTATGATATTCACCCTCTCATATTGGAGACATATTCATTAGTGATGAAGAAAGTGATAGAACGGGAATGGGACCCTCCTTGGTTAATTGCAAATGATGTGAAGAGAATTATAGAGATGAAGGGAAACTTCAATGTGATCTTTCAACATGTGTTCTGAGAAGTCAATTCAGTGGCGGATTTTATAGCTAACATTGTGTTTTATTTTGCAGGTACATCTGAGTTTCACTCATTCTCTGAATTGCCTAGTGCAGGGAGGAGTTTGATTAATTTAGACAAGTCTCAAACTCCTAAAATTAGGGTTATAATAGCAAAGAGAAGAGCCCTAAACCGATGGTTTCACAGTATTGGAATCTGCACATACCTGCATGTTTCTTTTATGTCTCATTCTATATGCTATTAAGGTACTTTCCAGTGGTATTAGCATGGTCACATGCTCATTCCGGGGGTTCTTTGATAGTGTACAGGACCAATGTGATAAGCAGGTATTGGATGGTGCAATTTATTCTACTTCGGATATGTTCAAATATTAAGTGAAATGTTAAACCTGTTATGTTGTATCTCTGGAGATTGTTGAATCATTTCTCAGTGGTATTAGCATGGTTTCATGCTCAATCTGAGGATGGTATAGCAATGTCTACAATGATGTCGACATTAAAGGTTCTGGAAGGGAAAGATCTGAGCTTACAAGATCACAAAAATGCACAATTTCTAACGCTTGAGTATGCCTCAAGGCTGGCTTTTGTCTTGCAAGGCCTGCTTAAATTCAACCCCATCCTGGCCTTTGCCTGCAAGGCCTTCCTAAAGCCAACCCCAACCTGACTTTTGCCTTGCAAGGCTTGCCTAAAGCCATCCCTAGCCTGGTTTTTGCCTTGCAAGACTGCCTAAAGCCAGACCCAGCCTGGCTTTTGCCTTGCAAGGCCTGCCTAAAGCCAGGTACTTTTACATGTTAAATTTGATAAGTGCGCATATGATTAATATTTGGACAAACTCAGTACACTGTATATGGAGATCATATAGTAGCTACACTTGGAATACTATGTTGGCTTCAACTCTGTGGTGGAGATGTTTGGAATTCATTTTAGCCTATGGACAGTATACCCTGGCACCTGGTGAGAGCTTGATAGGTGTTGCTTGGTATTTACCAATGGCAATTTGATTCACATACACTGACATGAGAAGGAAGCACTCAACTTATTTTGTTGTAATAGTTATTTCATTAGACTTTAACTTTTCTATCTTGTTAGTAGCTAGTAGCTTCATGCATCTTCTATTTTGGTTTGGACATCTTGTAAGCTTTGGACCCGTATTGGGATTTTATTTATATATTAGCCACTAGGCAGCCTGCCTAGTGGTATATTTTCTATAAGAAAAGCACATTAAGCCGCGTCATTTTGAGCCAGGCCAACAGGTATTATTATTCAATTCTAGATTGAGGTTGTTTCCCGGGTAGCTAAAATCAAGATGGTCAGGCCCGTTTGAGGTGGTGAGAGTCACGCCTTATGGTGAAATTGAGTTGCGAGCTATACACGGTGAAAGAAACTTTTTGGTGAATGGGCATAGAGTCAAGAACTATTGAGGAGGATCCATTAATCGTGAGAAAACTAAATTTGTACTCGCTGATGAGGCGAGACTCTGCGTCGTGCTGCGACGTTAAATCAGGCGCTTGTTGGGAGGCAACATAATTTTTATTGCTTCATAGTTAACTTCTTATTTTATTTTATTTTAGTTATAGTAGATAAATTTTGCATTTTCTTTGTAGGTATAGCAATTATTGATATAATGGTGTAGGACGTGCTAATTGAGTATTTAAAAAGGCCAGGGGAATCGGGATGTTAAAAAAAAAAAAAAAATCAGCGAACACAGCGCCCAGCGCTGCATGGGGCGCTGAAAACGATGAGTTTCAAGGTAATTTTTTTTTCTTTTATTTTCTTTTTACATAACCCATTTATGGCTCGTGATGGTTCTAACAAGGGCAAGGGAATTTGAAAGTCCTCCTCCACCTCTCCTGCGCCCATAAAGAGAAAGCAAGTAGAAAGCTCCTCGCGACAAGCTAAGGGAAAACAACTAGTCAAGGGATCTCAGCCGGCACCGTTTAGACCTAGGCCCGGTTGGACTTGATCAATGATGTGACAGTTGCTTGGAACATGGACTTTGTTCCATATGGTCGATACATCTCTGACATGGGGATAAATACCAAAGCCTTAGAGAGGAATTTTCCGAAGGTAATTGGCCAACTCCGCGCAAGACATATGGAAAAGCTCTTGAAATGCCCCGGACATGCAAATTTAAGCATGGTTCGGGAAGTTTAAGCAAATTGGCATTTAGGGCATGGCACCTCACTTGTACGGGAGGTAGATGTGCCAATGAATAGGGAGGCATTATGCACATATTTTGGGGTTGAGGATGTTGATCCAAGAAAACTCCAAAAATTTGTCTGAAGCCCGAAGTACACATTGATACATCACACTCTTTGTGGCGTGGACTATAATGCAAAGTGGGCCAGAAAACAAGGAAATATTCATCTTCACATGGTCCGCTTGGATTTTACCAGGACTGCCAAGGTGTGGCAGAATTTTGTACAGGACAGACTCATGCCTGTAGATCATAGTAGCGACTGCACTTGAGCTAGAGTGTGTGTCATTTTCTTCTTGATGACGGGCAGACCCATCAATGTGGGTGAAATTATGCTTGGGGAGATGGCCCACACACGGTTTGGGCGGAAAATTAAACGGTTCTTCTTTGGTAACTTGCTAACCCATTATCTGATGGACGGAGGAGTGCCGGATTACCCGGGATACGATGAGGTGGTGGAGGCTCCTACAAGGCTCATGGACATCACATCGTTGCTGGAGACATCATCTAAGCTTACGCAGACGACAAGATACAAAAGAGACGAGAACTTTAGCAGGTACATCTACAAGTCTAAATTTTTTTTAATGAGCAGGTCTGGCATTTCGGATGAGGAGCGTATGCAGTTACACAATGAATTGTCCAGTTCATCCAAGGAGATGTTGGGGATTTCACCTGGCAGCCCCGTTCATTCATCAGAGGACGTCAACACAGTCAGAGGCTCAGATACAGAGGATGATGGGGTGATGAGGTTACAGGGCCCCTGGATTTGGTGCCTCTAGGCCCTGATAATGATGAGCCTGGAGCTACTGATAGAGGACAAGCTGAGATGGAGGACTCTGAGTGACAAGGAGTTTTCTTTTCACCCTACTTTGTTTTTCATTCTTATATGCATCGGGGACTATACATGTTATAAGTGTGGGGTGAGAGGTATGCTACTTGTGGTGTAGTTGTATATCTTGTATAAATGTATTTTGTTTTTATTAGTTTTAACTAGTTTGGTTTAGTTTGGTTTTAGTTTGTTTGTTTTTAAACGAAAAAAAAATTAGAAAAAGCTCGGACTTTTCCTGACAATGGATCTGTTGGACAATTTCCTTGAGGGATAAAGTCCGATTAAAAAAAATACTAAAAAGATTATTTTTAGGATAGCTAGGTAGTATCCCTTGGTTTTTCTTTGGGCACCGGTTCTTTTCCAAGGGTGTAGCTCGAACCGGGTACTTCAATTTTTTTAGGAGTAGTTAGGAAGAAACTGAGTGACTTTGAATTACTCATTGACGTGTTTGGTGCTGGCACATTAGGCTATGACATACATTCTGTTTTTTCGTGTATTTGGTTTGATCTGTGAAGTCTAAGTAAAGTAAATAGCCTATTTTGTGACACCTTAGCTCAGTTGTTTCACTTGTATGCCACATAGTGCAATGTTGCTTAATTTTCTGACTTATGCGTGCTTGCTTTACTTGAGAGTTGAATAGAACCATTGTGATTGACTCATGTGCAATGTGTGTGTGAGGCCTAGTGATCTTCTATTCTATCCTGTGTAGTCTAGAACTTGCCTCGTGTGTTAATCGAAATGAAATTGTAGGTTATGCTAATCTAGGAGATGACGTAGACATTTTCTTTCTTGATCATGGATGTTCTTGTCACATAAAAATAAAATCTTCCGTTGCTAGCCCCTTTGAGCCTATAGACCTTTTCATTGGAACCCACATTACAAGCCGTACCCCTGTTTTGTTCTTAATTTGAGATTGTTGAAGCTTTACCTCCTAAGGCACTTAGTCGATAAAAGAAGCAAGGTGAGATATTGGGGATTAGTTTTTGAGTGGAGCCGTGGAAAGGCCTGTTGGTGCAATAAAGTTGAAATAAAAAGTCATTAGCCGATGAACCTTAATGAATGGAGTGTGTGTAAAGAAAAAAAAAAGAAGAAAAAAAAAAGAAAAAAAATTATAGTCAAAGTATGTAGAAAAACACACACCTCCAATTCTTATTAAATTGTGCTAGTGGGAGTATAGAAGTGCTTAATTTAAAAAAGGGATATGTTGTATATGGTTTGTGGCAAGTGAATTGGTTGAGAAAAATATGTGTTTGAGTTGTGAGTGTAGTGTATTAAAGTGCTTAGGAGGGTTCACTATTCCTAAATATATTATACACGTCCCTTAGCCTACATTACAACCTTAAAGTCCTAATTGATCCTAGATTTGGCTAGCTTAAATTAGTAGAGATCTACCCTACGAGCAAGCTTATGGTACGATCACGGGATGCATATAAATTCTTTGTGAGAGTGACTGAAATTTTGTTCAATTGTGTGATGTCCTAAAATTATATTCAAAAAACATCTTTGAATGTGTGGACTAGTCTATATTCACTCTTTTGTTTGGTGGTAAGGGCACATGATCTCATGAACGATTGGTAATGTTGTAAACTTTCTTGTTGGGTAAGTGCGTGAGTTGAGAGGGCTTAGTAGTTACAAGTTGACTCTTGAGGTCGGGTGGTTTCAAGTGGGTTATTGGAGTGATTGAATTGAATTGTTATACTTGGGCGTGTTTAAAAAAGGGAAGAATGTGAATTTTTGTATGTTCATGCTTGATTGCCGGTATCGATCACAGTCAAGGGTAAAATGTGTGATTAAAAGTTAAAGTTCTCCTTTATGGTGAACTTTATGTGTTGTTGGAGTGTAGTTGTTAGTCCCATTGCTCGAGGACGAGCAAGAGTCTAAGTGTGGGGTGTTGAGGTTTAGCTTAAAGTATATATATTTGTATGTATATCGCCTCATGTTTTACTTTTGTTTCGTGGATTTTGGATGTTAAACGTGACGATTTATATTAATTTAAAGTGTTTTTATGTGTAGGAATGATCCGGGAGCTAACGGGGGAGAAATAAGCGAAATTAGAGCCAAAACGGACGAAAACGGGCAAAGGGGACAGTGGAGCGCCACAAGCAGTGCCTTGAGCCACCTGTGGCACTGGAACAGTATGTTGAAACGAGGCAGCGGTATGGAGGGCGTTTGGCGCTGACCAGGGCGCCAGTGGCGTGAATTTTCTCCTATTTCGCTCGGGACACGATTATTTCGACCCTAGACCTACCCAACACGTATAAAATCAAGACTAAACTTATTTGTGAAGGGGTGACGCCACTTTGGAGAAAAAATATACACAAGAACATTAGGAAGCGAAGAGATCTCAGTTTTCTTCATCTTTTTCTAGTATTTTTAATTATTCAACACTTATGAATTTGTTTGATTACATCATGAGTGACTAAAAATCCATTGTTCTGGGGTTGTGGTTTAGCCATGAATATTGTTGTTTAACATTAGCATAACCTTGATTATAATTCACTAATATATGGTTGTTTCTTCAATTCTGTGATTAATTGCTTAATTGTCTGGCCCGCAGTTAGGTTCTATTTACTATCTATGCTATGCTTGGGAAAATCGTGTATAGATTAGAGAAGAATTAAAGAGAGCGCGATCTTAACTCTTAGGGGGAGTGGATTTGTTGTTAGGATAGGAATATACATGTGTACGGACAAAATTGGTGTGTCCGATTTTGGGATCGTTGTGGCATCCCATGACTGACCTCGAGGAGCCCAAAGCGGGATTCATTGGTCGATCCCGAGGTGTATCCCTCGAGGAAGAACATCGAAGGCTCATTTTGCTCGACCCCGGTGAAGTATAAATCAGTGACCATCGTGGAAAGGCAGGAAATTCCCAAGGTCACATGGCTAGAGCTGACAAAGTCTGCAAGAATGGTACAAGCCCGTACCAAGCCATTAAATAGTTGTACCGGCTGTATATCTTCGCAATAATTACACATGTACTATGTTGGGATTCCCCCTCCTATATAAAGGGGATCCCTTTCATATTTAGAGAATATGAATATTGAATACAACAAGAACATTCTCTGCCTTCTTAACATACTCAACATTTGTTCTACAGATTTATTGCCTTTCATTTATCGTGTTCATTAATTGTTCTTCATTTATTGCTCATCATTGATCATAAAGGTCTATCCTCGAGGCTCTCCATGTTGTTATTCCTCCATTGACTGTCCTCTGTTACGCGTTATAGTTCGACCTCGAGCCCTTGCTCCGGCCATCTCGAGACCTTGTTTCATAACAGTGTGGTTTGCTTATCACCATTTTTCTTTACTCTTACCTTATTCTCCTAGCTCACGCTTAGCATCTATTGCCTAAAAAGTAGTATAAAAATAAATCACATATTTTTAGAACCACACAATTAAATATAATTGTCATTACCATTTTCAAGGTAAACAGTTTGGCGCCCAGCGTGGGGCTAAAAATAATAGTGATTGTTTTAGTGCTGGTTTTCTAAAAACACAAGTTATTCTTCACACTTTTTCTTGTCCAAGAATCTTTGATTTCGGGTCAAAAAATGTGTAACTCAGTGAATGCACACGAAAACAACGGTACTGAAGATCATGGAGAGAACGGTGTAGATGTTTCAGGTGTAGGTGTACCACTGCAAAACCCTGGGGTGGCACCAGCACCAATCCCCGTGGATGTGGGCTCACACAATGCCCAACATGTCGATATAAGTTCTCATACCGACGAAAGCGCACACCAGGAAAACCAACATGAAGTGCAAAAAACTCCAGCTCGGGAGGAAAGAGAAGTTAGCCTTCATGTCATTTTTGAAATGTTACAGGCGCAACAAGTGGCTATTGCTCAGCTGCAAAGCCATCAAATACCCCAAGCACAGCACTGCCGGAAATGGCTCCTCGAGTCGAGCAGGAACCGAAAAGGCCGAGCAACGACGGATCAGCAGCCGACCCCGCTATTATGAAGATGCTCGAAGACCTCACAAAGAGAATTGAATCAGGCGAAAAGAAAATAGAAGCTAACGACAAAAAGGTGGAGACCTATAACTCGAGGATCGATCAGATCTCGGGCGCGCCCCCGATTCTGAAGGGTGTAGATGCAAAGTATTTAGTTCAAAAGCCATTCCCCTCAAGCGCTTCCCTGAAGCCCATACTGAAGAAGTTCAGAATGCCCGATCCCCCGAAGTACAACGGGCCCTCGGACTGCAATGAGCATATTACTGCCTATACTTGTTCTATGAAAGGGAACAACTTAAAAGATGACGAGATTGAGTTCGTCCTGTTGAAAAAATTTGGAGAAACGCTGTCAAAAGGGTCCATGATGTGGTATCATAACCTACCCCCAAATTCAATAGATTCGTTTCCATGTTGGCAGACTCTTTTATAAAGGTCCATGCTGGCGCCATCAAAGTCGCTACAAGGAAGTCCGGCGTCTTCAAAATCAAACAGAGAGAAAACGAGATGCTAAGGGAATTTGTATCTTGCTTTCAAATGGAGCGAATGGAATAACCATCAGTCTCCGATGACTGGGCAATGCAGGCCTTCACTCAAGGCTTGAATGAACGAAGCTCAATAGCTTCAAAGCAGCTAAAGTAGAACTTGGATGAATATCTCGCCGTAACTTGGGCGGATGTGCACAATAGGTATCAGTCAAAGATCAGGGTCGAGGAAAACCAATTGGGAGCCCGCTCGGGCTCAATATACCCTAGCAGGCTCTTAGCGAAGGAATCAAGGTTTCCAGAGAGAGAACCCAGGTCAAGCAAGGAAAGGTACCAACCATACGTCGAAGATCGAAGAAACGCCCCGAGGCGCAATATACCTCGTAATAATTGAAAGATGGATCGAGGTCAGAATTCCCGGGGACTCATGAACAAAGCCGGGTTCGAAAGGCACACAAGGCCGATGGAGGCACCCCGGTTATCTGAGTACAACTTCAATATTGATGTTTCGGACATCGTATTAGCCATAGGTAAAATCAAAGATACCAGATGACCAAAACCCATACTATCAGATCCTCCACAAAGGAACCCTAACCTGGTGTGCGAATATCACGGCACTCACGGTCATAGGACCGAGGATTGTAGAAAGCTCCGAGAAGAGGTAGCCCGACTGATTAGTAAAGGGAACCTTCGAGAGTTCCTCAGCGACCAAGCTAAAAATCAATTTCGGAAAAGAGAGGTGAACATGAAAAATGAAACAGAAGAACCATAGCACTTCATCCACATGATCATTGGAGGGATCGACACTCCGCAGGGACCCGTCGACAAGCGAACGAAAGTATCCATCACCAGGGAAAAGCGAACTCGGAGTTACATACCCGAGGACGCTCTCACATTCAGTGAAGAGGAAATCGAGACCTTGTCTCAGCCTCATAACGACGCATTGGTAATTTTTTTTCTTTTGAATAAATTTCAAATTAAATGTGTGCTCGTGGATATAGGTAGCTCAGCCAATATAATCAGGCTGAGGGTGGTAGAACAGCTCGGGCTGCTCGACCAGATCGTGACCGCCTCTCGAGTCCTCAATGGATTCAACATGGAGAACGAGACAACGAAAGGAGATATCACCCTCACGGTCAACGTGGCAGGTACAACCCAAGATACCAAGTTTCATGTCATCGAAGGTGACATGAGGTACAATGCCTTACTTGGGAGGCCGTGGATACACTGTATGAAAGCAGTGTCGTCAACCCTTTATCAAATGATAAAATTTCCAACGGAGGACGAAATAAAAATAGTATACAGGGAGTAGCATGCAGCAAGAGAGATGTTCGCAGTGCACGATGTGGCACCAACATCGATGCCTTCTGCATCAAAGGATCCAAAGGACAAGCAAATAGCCAAGTAGCAATCACAAACTATGTTCCCGGCTGCACCCGGATGGACAAATAAAGGACCGTGCCGCGTCCTCGGAACGAGCAATTGAAACATATCGAGGCTCGAACGCTACTACTGTTAAGGTGCAACCCCTTCTCTTTATTATTTACGTTTTCTACTAACTCATGTGCAGGTGTTCGATTGAGAGGAATAGAAGCACCCTCTAGCTCGAAGACCTTAGGTTTTAAAGCATGCATTGCGCTTTTTTCCCCTTAGATGGGTTTTACCGACGAGGTTTTTAACGAGACAACATCCATATGCTACCTAAGGAGAACTCATCAAGTATTCAAGGTTTCTCTTCAATCAACCTCAAATACTGGGGAGCATCCCCCCGGAAGATCACCTCCTCGAAGAAATTGAAATATGCTAGAGAGGGTCTCGACAGAAGAATGATGTATCGGACCAAACGGTCGAATGAACCGTGTCCGCGTAGAAAAATCGTACACCCAATAGCGAAAACATGTATGCTTATACCAAGTAATCGAAGGAGTATCTTTTATCATCGAAACGCTTCTGCGCTTCAAAGAAGTTTGCTATTTTCACAAGAAACGGCTCCAGGGCCAAAAACTCTCGAACACTTGGGGATTGTCATCGACAACCAGCTCATTGAGCCACCAACCTCGAGCTCGTAAGCCCTCCATGAGGCAACATCTCGTAAGCCCTCCATGAGGAAACATCTCATAAGCCCTCCATGAGGCAACATCTCGTAAGCCCTCCATGAGGCAACGTCTCGTAAGCCCTTCATGAGGCAACGTCTCGTAATCCCTCTATGAGGAAACATCTCATAAGCTCTCCATGAGGCAATATCGAATCTGTAAGACCTCGAAGAGTCATGCTCAAAATCATAAGCCCTCCATGAGGCAATATCAAATTTGTAAGACCTCGAAGAGGCATGCTAAAAAGCATAAGCCCTCCATGAGGCAACATCGAATCTGTAAGACCTCAACAAGGCATGCCCAAATTCATAAGACCTTAAAAAGGCATAATCCTGATATTAAAGTCAAGGCTATATATTCAAACTTGTAAGAGCCCTAAAAGGGCATACCCTCAATATAGACACCGAGGCTATCTCACTCGGGGACTAAAAGGCTACGGCCAAACATAAAGATTACGGTCATATCAAAAGGCTCCGGCCAAATTAACGCGGCTCGGAGACGTCCGACTGTCGCCATAAAACTACAGGCCTTCAAATACTTTGAAAATACTTCAAAAATAATTGGTTAATCAGGCTACCCTCGGCATAAGCAAAAGAGCTTCGATCATATCAACTCCAAACAATGAAAGGGCTTCGAAACAATCAGCCTTCAAGAAAAAAGCTTCAAAAATTCAGCTTTCGAGCGAACCTCCCGAGGTGCTCATTTGTCGTCACATATTGAATCAGAATTGAGGTTCTGTCGAGCCATCGTAGAGTCAGACGAACACAAAAACTTCAAAAAAGTCTTTAACAAGGGAAAACTGTAGCCACATTAGAGGTCGCATCGACCCAATTCCTAAGAGCCCAAGGGCCAGACTAAAGAGCCTTAGGGCCGACCTAAAAGAGCCTAAGGGCCAACGCGTAAGAGCCCAAGGGCCAGCTTAAAGGGCCTCGAGGTCGATTAAAAAATCTAAGGGTCGATGAGCTCAAGTCAAAACTTGAATCGGGGAATGAGCCCCAAACGGTAGACTATCGACCATTACCGATTGCTCATCAAGAGCAAAAACCTAAGGGTTTGTTTTAAAGTCCAAAATTTCGGACCAATTATCAACAAGCATCACAGTCTATTCCAAAAAATCAAAGGAAAGACAACATATGACGAAGAACAAAGGCCTTTATATATATAGTGAAGGTTCACGGAGGTGTATTACAAGGCTCATGCCTGGAGCCCTTACATAAAAAAAGAGAACGAATAAAAACCTAATCTACTACCGGGGTTGTGCCTCCAACGAATCCCTCGGAGGTTGTGCCTCCAACGGCTCCCTCAGAGGTTGTGCCTTCAACGGCTCGGCCCTCGGCCCCCGGATATTCAACGGCCTCCTCTCCCTCGGGGACTTTTCCTTCGTCTTCATCATCTTTTGAGCCATTGTTAGAGTCACCATCAGAAGTAAGCAGGACTGTTGATTCCTCTTCTAAGGTCTTCACCCTATCGATCTCAGCAGACAGATCGATGCCCCCTATATGCATATCCTTGAGAGCCTTCCTCCGAGACTTTAATCGGGCATGCCCCAGGACTCAGGCCATTTTTAGCTTGGGGACTAATCATAAGACCTCGACGAGGCAAAATCAAGCTTATAAGATCTCAACGACAAACATCAAAATTCAAACCACAAAAACAAAGACAAAGACAAAATGAAAGTTTATACAAAAACAAGACGAAAGATCTTTTTATATAAATGGTGGTACGAAGGTACATTTACGACACTCCCTCAGGGAGCCCTTTACCGAAAGAAAACCTAGTCTGTCGTTATCACCGGGGACTTCGTCTTTCCCCCTCGGGGACTTTGCCTTAATCAACCCCCTCGGGACTAGAGTCCTCGCCAGCTTCTTCCCCTTCATCTTCAGCATCAGCTTCATCGTCGGTAGAAAGGAGGAACTTGGCACTAATCTCGTCTGCCCTAGCCTGCTCTATCTCCTCCGAGAGATCAGAGCCCTTATCATGAATCTCCTCGAGGGTCTCCCTCCGGGATCTACGTCGAGCATACTCATTGATTCTTCTCTCTCGATCAACCCCCCCCCCCTCAACCCCTTCTAAGAATCAGTAGCATCTGTTAGACGGTGCACATTCCATTCGGATTATTTTCCGACGTCTTAAATGGATTTTCAGAACGAGAACAGTTTGGGCTACACTTTTGCCAATATCACAACAAGGTGTGCTTCCCCTGAAATTAGGAAAGCACTCAAGAACTTCAAGTGGGAAGATATTAAGACTCCCACGGGAATTTTTGCCTCAAAAATATAATGGGGTTGGAGTAGTAATACTTGCGAACGTGCCTTTCGTTACTTTTGGGGCAAGCTCGATAGTCTTGCTAAACCAAACCAGGATAGGTAAATTCTTACCAACATATCACCATGGTCAGAATATATGTGAAGTTACTTGGAATCGAATTCAGGGAAAAGAAGAATTGGTGAAGCATTTCCCAACGTCGAAATTTATCTGCGACATGAATGAATATCTTCCAGTTATCTTTTCTCCGTCAAGGAATGGCCCAACCAGCTCTATAGATAGTTATATCTCCTTCAAATGAAGGGACCTTCACTTGCACCACCTTCTCCAAACGGCAATCAGCCTCCACCTCTTCAATATCGATTACTGGACTAACATATCGAGATGTGGGCTCGTATCGGCCTGCTAACGAGGAAGATTTATCAGCCTTAAATCAGATGACGTTTCACAGGGTCCGGGGAGGCACTTCTCAACACGAGAGGGAACTGATGTTTCGCTCTTAGATGAGCACGAAGAAGAAAGGGTTTTCTCTTTTTGAGGGACCATCTTAGAAGTTTTGACCATGACTATGTTAAAATTTCAGAATAAGAAGAAGAAAACTGGCGAAGAGGTGAACGCAGAGAAGGGATGAAAGCAGAAGCTGCTAAATGGAGATTTGAAGATGTTGAAAAGGGTGAAAATTTAAAAAAAGAAGGATTGGAATATTTATAGAAGTTTTTCTAAGCGCATTGGAGAAGTTGAAAGGGCGGCAAATAGAGGTTCAGGGGATTTTCGAGAACCGTGCTCTGTGCAAACCTTTCTGTCACATCAGTTGATGACCTCACGTGGCTGACGTCACGGCGAAGATATCGAAGAACCAAGAATTCAAAATTGTTTCTTATCATTTCAATCTAATAAACACGGGGACTATCTGTTACGGCCAAAATCGGGGTGTCCGATTTTGGGACCGTTATGGCATCCCATGACTGATCTCGAGGAGCCCGAAATGGAATTCATTGGTCGATCCCGAGGTGTATCCCTCGAGGAAGCACATAGAAGGCTCATTGTGCTCGATACCGGTGCAGTATAAATCGGTGACCATCGTGAAAAGGCGGAAAATTCCCAAGGGCACGTGGCTAGAGCTGACAAAGTCTGCAAGAATGGTACAAGTCCGTACCAAGCCATAAAATAGTTGTACCGGCTGTATTTATTCGCAATAATTAAACATGTACTATATTGAAATTCCCCCTCCTATATAAAGGAGACCCCTATCATTTTTAGAGAAGATGAATATTGAATACAACAAGAACATTCTCTGCCTTCTTAACATACTCAACATTTGTTCTACAGATTTATTGCCTTTCATTTATCGTGTTCATTAATTGTTCTTCATTTATTGCTCATCATTGATCATAAAGGGCTATCCTCGAGGCCCTCCATAGTGTTATTCCTCCATCGACCGTCCTCTGTTAGGCGTTATAGTTCGACCTCGAGGCCTTGCTTAGGCCAACTCGAGACCCTATTTCATAACAACGTGGTTTACTTATCACCATTTTGTTTACTCTTACCTTATTCTCCTAGCTTACACTTAGCATCTATTTCCTAACAACTACTATAAAAATAAATCACATATTTTTAGAACTACACAATCAAATACAATTATCATTACCATTTTCAAGGTATACAGTATCTAGTCACCGTGTTTAATTAAATATTGTAATCTTAATGCGTTCTTAATAGATTAATTTTATAGGAATATAGGCGTTAATCCATTTCGAATATGCTAGTAGTACTTCGGGAGAAGGCTATGAGAGCAATTATCGATTAATTAGCAACCATGAGTGAATTGTATGAAAGGGAGAGTTAATTAGAAGACAATATGAATGGTGAATCGATCACAACCCTGGAATATTTGTCTCTACTGAATACACAAAAATCAACTTATTACTTGATAATTTAGTTATTACTTAGAATTATAGGTTAATATAATCATATTCTTGGATTTTTATTTTGGCTTGACTGAATTACGATTTTAGTAATTTAGTGAGTAGTTGATACAAGTCTCTGTGAGCTTGACACTCGGCTTATAATTTTATTACTCCTACGACCACGTATACTTGCATGTCATTTGGAACCAACATCGTATTTGATAGAATCATTCATTGGGTATACATGTATACATTATAAGTTAGAAAACTACTCTTATAACCACGTACAATTTTCCCATAACAACGTGCACATACTAAAAAATGCAGATGATATTATGTAAAAGAAAAATTTTACCTGACAGTATAATGACACTATAGTATAGTAGCATATAAGTCATATTAGGTAATGTATGATTTTAAATTCATTAGGTGCTGATGAAGTAACAGATGATTCTAGAATTATATTCCATTAAAACGAATTAACACTATTTTATAAAATAAATAATACTAATTGATATTAATGACTACTACTCATGTAAAGAACTATGATTACATGATGTTTATTCACTAGCTACTACGAATATGCAAAAATAATAACCAAACTACTCAATCATCTTTAACCACAAATCCATCACCGATCAGGTGATCTATTTTTACATTAGGGTGCTCAAAGAAGTCTGTCACATCCAAGTGGGTGATGTCAAATTTATTGTCATAGACAAGATTAGCTTCATGGTCTTTATTCTTTAGAGATGCTTGATAAATATCAACCAAATGTCTTTGTGTACGACAAATATTTGTCCAATGCCCTTTTCCACCGCAACGATAACATTTAGTTTCTGAACCATTTGCCTTTGGCTTCTCTTCTTTCCCTTTCCACTTTTGGTGGTTATTTTTCTTTGAGGGTGATTAACACCAGGAAAATTTCTTCTTTGTCCACGATCACGACCACGACCATGACCACGAATAGGGCCACTGCCTTTTTCACGCTTAGCATAATAGGAATACACCTCATCCACTTCAGGCAATGTTATAGATCCAGTGGGTCGATATTCGTGATTTCTCATGAGCAAGTCATTGTTTCGTTCAGCCACAAGAAGAAGAGAAATCAACTCAGAGTACTTCTTGAAACCTTTCTCTCGGTACTACTGTTGCAAGACCATATTGGAGGCATGAAACGTTGTGAACGTTTTTTCAAGTATATCATAGTCAATGATAGTATCTCCACAGAGTTTCAATTTAGAATTAATTCTGAATATCGCAGAATTATATTCAGAAGCAAACTTAAAGTCTTGGAGCCTCAGATGAGCCCAATCGTATCGTGCTTGTGGAAGAGTGACCAACTTTAAGTTGTCATATCTTTCCTTTAAGCCATTCCACAAAACAAGGGGATCTTTGACTGTGTGATATTCTATTTTCAACCCTTCATCAAGGTGATGGAGCAAGAAAATCAAGGCCTTAGCACAGTCTTGAGTATATGCTTTATTTTTATCTTTAATAGCATCCCCAAGACCTATTGCATCTAAATGAATTTCAGCATCCAACACCCATGTCATATAGTTCTTGCCCGAAATTTCAAGGGCAACGAACTTTCTTTGCATAATGTCAGTCATCATTAAAAGAGGAGAAAAATTGTACCTTAATCTTCTCAAAGAGCTTCTTGAGACTGTAGAGTCTCGTGCTGATAAACATGAAATAAAACAATAAGGAAAAGAATAATATTGCAGAGAAAGAGAAAGAGGAAATTCTTATTGAATTTTGGGATAATTTACAATGGGGTAAGACCCCTTTATTTATAGGGGAAAAATGACTTAGCCATAAAGTAAAACTCTCCGAAAGATAAACATTCACTCTAATTACAATTCTATTCGTAACAATAATATTTTTCTAAGATCATTTTCTTTTATTCAAACTATAGCCGCTCATAGAAGATTTTTTCCTTTGCAGAAGGGCTGAAAATCATCCTTTGAGATTATTCTACACTATAGATGAATAGATCTTAAACTTTTCTTACAAACGTATCAGATTACAGATATGGAAAAGATGCATATTTATATATAGTAAGTATACTTGTATTGGAGTATAGAATATCTCTTGTCGTTTAATTAATCAGTTGGCAAAAGCGTAATGTATCCCACATCGATAAACAGACAGATGTGTAGGTGATGTGGTTAGCATAAAGGAGTGAGGTTAGAGGCATAGAAAATTATGATCCTTCAGGCAAGTTTTAATGGGATATGATGAATGGTCAAAACTCGCATTTAAATATGCGAGATGGGTGTCCAGACCTGCCTGGTTACGACAAACCATGGGCACTCCCTTTTACCTATCTGATCCCTATTCTTCAAGAAAGTATTGTTCCCTCTCCCCCTCTCCCCAGAAAACCTATTTATGTGTTAGCTGGTATTATATTGTTAAATTTGTTTCAAAATGTACTTTTGTTACCTTTTTGTTTGGCAAAATATTTTAAAATACACTTAAATTTGCCACGCATTATTGGTTACACCCTTGTACTGGTTATGGTCTTAATTATTCTCCTATACTTGGTCTTAATTATTCTCCTATACTTGGTCGCATTATCGGTTACATCTTTGGTCTTAATTATTCTCTATACTTGATTATTCTTGTTATATCTCCTTAGGATTTTGTTCCAAGAAAGTGACATGCGCTCTGCCATGTGGATTTTTTTTTATATGTGGTATTTTTTTTGAAAAATAAAATATATTTTTACCCTTCAAGTATGTTAGTTTTTGAGATAATTTTTTGAATAAAATTTATAATAAAATTTGGATAGAAGTACATTATTAGGCTAAATTGTTTTATTTGACTGAAAAGAATAAAATTTTAGTTATTCTCTTTTGAATTTGACCTGAAAATAAAGATTTATACAACTGAATTAAATAGTCAAGATATCTAAAATATTATAAAAAATACATAGTATCAAATTAATTATTTAGGCTAAATTATTTTATTTGACTAAAAATAATAAAGATTTAGTTATTCTTTTTTGAATTTGACCTGGAAATAAAAATTTATACAATTAAAATAAATAGTCAAGACATCTAAAAAGTTATAAAAAATACATGGTATGATAGCTCTAAATCCTGGTGGTCTAAAAATATATATATTTTTACAGATATTACCTGAAAAAGTTAAAATACACAGTTGAAATAAATAGTCATTGCATCAAAAGAAGAAATGAAAAGAGCGTACAATTGCAAGTTCATTATTTAGGTTATACTTTTTTTATTTGGTAAAAAATAATGGAGCTATGGCCAATTCTTTTTATTGGTTTGACGCGAAATTAAAATACGCAATTAAAATAAATAGACATTATATATAAACAAAAAAATAGGAATTATACATAAATGATACTCCATTATTTTTGCTAAAAGTTTTTTATTTGGCTAAAATGATGGAGTCCTATCAAACGTTTTACAAATTCGGGAAAAAAAAAAGAAGAAGAAAAGAAATATGAAGTTGGAACAAATAGATATTATATTTTAAAAGAAATTAAAAATAAAAAAGTTAGAGTAAAGTTCACATTGTATGTTAAGATGAAAGCAAGAGGAAATACATAGTTGTAACAAATAAATCATTATATATATGACTATATGACAATTAAAAGTTAAAAATAACCTACTTAGAAGCTGATTTTTTAATTTTTCTTCACTCTCACGTGCTTAAAAGAGAATGCAACCACATTTTTTGCCACATCAGCATCCAGAGGGAGGGGGGAGGGGGAGGTAATTAAGACCACAAATAGTTTAGGGCTGTAACTAATAATTTGTGCCAAGTTTAGAGGGGTTTTAGGTATTCTGCCTTTTTTCTTTTCAGTTTGACAATAGAGTACAGTTTAAGTGGGCGTTTGGACATAAGAATTGTAAAATTTCGAAAAAGGGTGAAAAACTTTTTCTAGTGAAAATGGTATTAGAAATTTAGAGTTGTGTTTGGACATGAATATAATTTTGAGTTGTTTTTTAAGTTGTGAGTGATTTGAGTCAAAATTTTAAAAAACAGATTTTTGAGTTTTTCAAATTTTTGAAAATTTTCAAAATGCATCTTCAAGTGAAAATTGAAAATTTTATGAACAAACATTGATTTCGGAAAAAAGTGAATTTATTTTTGGAAAAAAGGAAAAAAATTCTTATTTCCAAACAAGCCCTAAATCTGACATCTTAATCAATACTACTCAGTTTGGTCGGTTATTTTATAGAATTTGTACTATATTATTTTTTCGGTTATCCTATTAGGTGTATCTCCAAAATTAGACTTTTCGAAATCGCCATCGATCATGTGAGTTTCTTTTCGGTATTGGTACTGTTCGGTTATTTTTCGATAATTTTCTTAAATATCATGTAAAAGTCACTAGTAGAAGCAGAATGAAACAATATTCGTGCGTCTATAGAACTTAATAAAGCTCTCTAGATATCTTTACTGTTTAAAGAGTGTTGGAATAAGAAAACATGAAATATGGCTAAAGTATAGACCCATCAACTATTCTACAGCAGCATAAAATAAACTAAATAAAGACAAAAAAAAATATAAATCACTGGAGTGGAATGATATTAACCAAGTTGGGACTCAAGAATAGAGTTTTTAAAATATTAAATATTTAAAAAGATAAATCAAATTCATACGAAAGAACACATATTCGATACATTATAGTTTGCAGCTCATAATCGCTAGAGTACCTTGTATCTTGCTAGCGAATATGTTAGAAATAATTTGGTTTCAATAGGAGTAACATAATATGTTTGGAAATTAGGATTTTGAGTTTTAATTACGTGTTGACTTTATCCGTTTTTATAATTTCAAGGCCCAAGGAAAAACTTAATGTATTTTTTTCTTAAACTTAATATATAAATATATTTTCACATGTAAATTTATCCAGTACGGTTCGGTATTTTTTTATAAACTTAAAAACCTACCCTAATTATCCGTATGGTTATATATTTAAATAAAACCCTTTGATTTTATTAAAAGAAACCTAAAATCGGTTCGACACGGTACGATTCAGTAGGTTTAGTCGGTTTTTAAATATCAATTGACACCCTTAATACTACTGCTTCACTTTTACTTGTTTACTATATTAAAAATAAATTTTTATTTTTACTTGCAATTTTAATATCTTATTTTTTTCTTATGTTTTACCCTTATCATTAATTATTTTTCACAAATTTTTTAAGACTTCTCATATTTACTTCATCTATTATATTTCTTAATAGGGATGCAAAATCAATAAAGTGAACGCCTACAACTTTAGTTCTAAATAATAGTCAATACAATATTGAGGTTGGGGTATTTGCTTACTTGTCCACTATACAAAAAATATATTTCCAATTTTACTTATCTACTATACTAAATTAAGAGAAAAACTTTTTTTCCCCCCTTATTTCACAACTTATCATTTCAAATCATTTTCCAACACTTTTGAAAATGCTATTATTATTATAGGTAAAATTGTAAAATACATACTTCATTTATTTTTTCTTAAAAGGGAGTGCAATGATAAAGGATGTTTTATATTTACTAGCATAGATAAAAGACAAAAATATTCCTATGCTCATACTTGAGGGACTATCTAAGTTTTTTCCTCCAAAAGTGGACAATTAAAATTGAACAAAGAGTATTTCATTTCAGTAATTCAGAATGCATAGAAAGCAGTATCGGCTTAACACTAGGAAAAAAACCTGTTTTTTTCATTAACGAACTACATGTAGAGAGAGCTTCAGCTTAACACAGAAAACTGAAAAAACTTACTACTCCAAAACCCAGTTACACCACTAGCTCTCATCCGGCCATCTTCACTAGCCATGAGTGGTTGAACAAGAAAATATAATCTTAGAACTCATAATGATTTATATTAAATTATTGCTATTTGCCACCCTTATACGAGACTGTACAAGAGATTGAGTTAAGTAGCCAAGAATCAACAAAATAATGAACCCTTTAACTAGAGATCTTGTTTAACAGCTCGAAATGTTGGTTCTAATCCATCTAATACATCCAAAACATTAGCCTTTGCATGTTTTAACCTTGTCTGTGGAGAACTGCCAGCGCTTCTACTTCGAGCCAAGACCTGTTTCGTTCGCTTCTTGGGCATCACTAGTTCCTGGCTTTTGCTTATTCCTGGAACCAGCATTCCCCTCTTCATTACCTCCTCCAATAAGTTCCTATCTTCCAAAGAGAGCTGCACGTTGGATGTTTTCGTGTCATTGTTCATCTCAGTATGCAAAACCAGTCCTTTGTGCGGTGATCTCTCAGGTAAAGCCTTAGGTTCATCATCTCTTCTCAGGCTGGTGATGCGATGAAGCAACGTGACTAGTTCAATGATATGCTGGTCCATCTTTTGTTTGTCTGCATGATAGAGAGTCTGCAACCGAATTATGTTCTTGTGCGCAGGAGTCTTCTTGCCAGAATTGTTTCTGATAGGAAGAACAACCACTATTATGTTATTGAAGAATGGTATCACATGAACAGCAAATATTTGTTTGGGAGTGGGCAAATATGCAACTGACCCAGTATTAGCCCACTCTCCAACCCACCCGAAACCTTGATGTGCTCTGTCATCCGTTTTCCAGCAAAGAAGCAAAAGAATCAGTATCAATACATTCAAAAACTTGGAGAAAGAGGACCAACTTTTACAGTTGATGGCTTTTGTAGAGAAAGCAAAAAGCAGAGTTTTACACTTTGTTTTTTCAACAGATAAAACACGGACACCAAACACGTACCTTGTAGTATACGTAGCTACTGGGACAAGCCACTGGAGAGTTTTTCCTATTTCTGCTTTGAGTTGAGGAATTGTGAGCTGCAACAAAAACAATGAGAAGGACCTATTTTACATACATATACCCTTTATGCAGAATTAAAAAAATTACATTATCTTTGAGAGCAAATGGAGGAAGGAAAGACGAAATATACAAAGATATAGTGGAAAATAGAAACATAAGAAGAAAGATCTGGATACAAACCTCTTCCTTGGTGACTGCCTGCAACCGAGAACGAAGGGCTGTCTTTACGGTGGGGGGCAATCCGTTATATAATGAATCCCTCATGTTATGAGGAACAGAAGTGGGGTGTAACGCCTGATATAATATCAAATCCCATTGTAACAAATACTAATTGCATTGTAGTCCTAGGAGACTAACTGAGCAGAAAATACTTACAATATTATCTATTTGAGTAATTAGGTTAGCATAGTGTAGAGCGAGACCGGCTTCTCCCAATCTTTCTGGTTTCCTAGTAGGCTCCTTGCCAAAAGACGTCAACCCTACAAAGACGTAGACATTTTATTTCATAAAAACATTTATACTGCAGGAAAGTAGAGAATAAATGTGCACATGTGCTAGTTATATAAACGATATAAGAGTAAGCAACAAACAAAATGTCGACGCACTGAACAATTGAAAACATGAAACATTGAACATTAAAGAGAAGGAAAAGCTTCATAAATACACTATTACTGGGTATCTTATGCTCTTGCAACCAGTAACTTGAAAATACCATTTCGATCGGTTCTCAAGGTCACAGATAATCATTTGCATATCTTTTCCTGTTCCTCTTCTTTTTGTCTGTTCTTTTTACTTTTAATTCAACTCACTTCTGCTTATGGCCTATAAGAATTGATGTATTTGAGGTTTCAGGTAGGACAAACATAGATATCATTATTTAAGGTATGATGTTTATAGCAAGAAATGATGTAAACAAAATCTTTTTTTAGATAAGAGAACAGACCTAAGAAATCTTAACGCGGCAGATTTATAAATCCAGCTAAATTATTATTAGCGAGGACTTCAACCTAAAATATAGTTTCATTACTAAAGACGAACTTGGGACCTCTGGTACAGGACAAAGGAAGGTATCCTTAGCTTGAGAAACCTCAGTAACACCAATGCAATCAGCTAGACTTAAATCTAGAGTTGTTTGTGACAGAGATTATTTTGAAGTACTCATTGAGAACAATTCAAGCAGTAGGATATTCCGGCTCAAGGTTGAAAAGAAAGCATGGCTCTTCTTATTGGATTTAAAGAAGAAATTCAAGCAAAAAGGATTCTCTGGCTTCACGTTGAGAAGAGAGGCATGCGCTCCAATCTACATATGCTAAGTTGGTGTGTGTTGGTTCAAAATCCTTCCATGCTCCCCAAATGAAACTAATCCTACTGTGATCATATTTTTGCTTTGGGTTTATATTTTTTTCTCAAGTCAATATACGGCTTTGCATGTTTAATTCTATATGGCTAGTCTTTAGAGTCTCAATTCCTAGATTAGCGAACACCAGAGACGGGTTTGACAGCACAGATACTACTAAGTACTCTATGACCACACCATGGGTGGTAAAAGCATGTAAATATGAATAAAAGCCACAACTGTGCAATGTTTAAAAAATTACTGGACATTCTCATACCGTCATCCCCAAATGCTTCTGAGATTTCTTGATGAATAAAAGTAACAACATCAACAAGCTTCTCCACAACCTACAAGGATGAAACATGCGGCCTTTATTAAAAAAAAAAGAGGATGAAATATGGGTAAAAGTGAGTACTGTTAAGTCCATAACAGCATTCGAAAAGCTGAAGACACATTTCCATTTCAAATACTAAAGACAGAAAAAGCTTGGTAACCGGAGGTGCTTAACCAATTTCTGAAGTAAATTTGAAACAGTTTCCCTTTGACAATGATCCTAATGATTTTCATTAGACGAAGTCAAAATGATTAGCCTTTAGGTCAAAGTACCTCTTCCAGAGTCTTGAACCAAAGAGTCTTCTTTTTCATGATCCTCACAGTTTTTCTTTGATGTTTTAGTTCACTCTGTAAAATCATGAGACCTTCTCCTACAATCGAAGGAAAACAAGTAATCTGTCAATTTTAAAATAATTCACCACGTGGTATCAATTTAACAAACACAAACAAAAAGCTAAGAAGTTATTAGAAGAACCGAAACTTAGGAATATCCTTCTTCTTTTCCAATTGACTTAACAGTGTAAAAAAATGAGAATATTGATGTCAACTTGGAGGAACCCCCGAGAATAAACATCCAACTTAGTTAAACAGAATATCACTGAAACAAGTTCCATGACTTCCCAAAGTTAGAGACGTATAATTTGGATATACGAATAACAATCCCATGCTTTTTTGCTAGCATCACATGGAACATGAAAGTTTTTGCAATTATACTGGGTTGTCTTATTAAGTCAAAAATCAAAAGTTCTAGAACATGAAGACAAATCTTCTAAAGAGGAGAATGCTACTGGATCATGAAATGACATGTCTCCATAATAAAACCATTCAATATTTTCCTTGCAATTTATTCTTAATTGATTCATTATTTAAGGTGTCATTTTACCTGACTATTTCTACTTTGACACAACAGAGAAGTGTTAGATACATAAATTTGGATCAAGGTGATGAAACCGAGTTGTATGCGCTCTCTGAACGACTATTGCTACTTGCTATTGTAAATTTGCCTTGTAAAATTTAGTATTCAATAGAAATTAGAAACTATGAATTAAGTTTAATGACAACATGAAAATCGATCATTTCTTCCACCAAATTTGCATTCAATGCTTCTCCCAGGGGCATTGTTAAGAAGTAAGACAATAACACAGAAAATAGAAGTAAAATTGCGTATACCTTTGGGAGGCACTTTTAAAAATTTGATTTCCTCAAGATTCCTTCGATGATCCTGTTCAAATCTATCCAGCGCATGCAGCTCATGATACAATTCCTGCAAAGAAATGAGGAGTCACGTGATCAGCACTGCATATAGAATAGATACTATATGTGAACTAAATCCTTGAAGAGTAAACATCACTTCAATTGCCCCAAAATCATGTTACAAAAAATGCCAACTGACCACATGATGGTCTATCATCATTTCAGTTTTCATCAGGAACAAACATATAAGAGTAAATAAACAAATATGTTACATTCGCAAATAAGTATTAGGTTATATTCAACTAAGGCATTGAGCTGGTTATCTAACACTGCTGTCAATGAAGCAGAACATGAGCGCCATCTATTAGAGTATCGCGACTCATGCTATTTAAGGCCCATGGGAGGAAAATGTTGATAGAAAGAACAAAGGAAGAAAGAACTCCTGCACGTTAAGAACAAATAAAACATATAGAAAGGTAAAAACATCTCAAAACAAAACGAAACATACAGAAGTATGCTGAGCCAGAGTTATCAGTTCCTGCATTGTCATTTCAGCCTCTGCTTTTGGATGTTTATGAGTAACAGTGTCCATGTCCAACCTGTCAAATGGTTAAACCTCTGATAAATATATTTATTGACATATTATTGCAACAGCTTCTGAGTCCATAGTAAAAACATTTCAACTTACTTGGAAAAATATCGACCTAGATTGTGCCATTGTGGGTCTTTACACATATCTCCAAATCTGATTACTTCACGAGAGAAAAAAGCAAAATCCTCCCTGCGGAAATGCACAAACATATTTTCACCAGTGCTTTCAGTGCTCAGAGAATTACACCCAGAACTTTTCCACTATGCTTTAATTCTTAAAGTTACATACTTCTATTGATGTATTTTCAGATATCTTGAACTTTGAGCTGTCATAATTTTAGGTTGAAACAGTATAAGGAATATTTTATTCATTACGGTGCTGTTATCAACTCAAAAACATTAGTAGAGAGGATTTGATATTTTTCTTGTGATTCCAAAATACTAGCGACACGCATGTGTATATAATTCATCTCTTTCAGGTTTTTATTTTTGGATATAATTCATTTCTTTCATTTTAGGTTTTGTCACTGTTTCGTGAAGAGTGGATTGTCAATCACTAACCTTTTGTCATCAGCAGCTATACTGAGAAGCTCCTTCATATTAGTAGAAACCAACTGTTGCACACCTTTTGAAGGAAGAACTTCCTTCTTTAAATACTGGATATTTTCTTCAGAAAGAGATTGCAATAAATTTGCACCTTTGGTGATAGTATTTGCAATTTCAAATGCAAGAATGGATATTTTGTTTTCTCGAGAAGCAGTTCCACTCAGGAAGCCTCCAGAGTTCAAATTTATCATGCTGCTGCCAAGTGTATCTAAAACTTCTACCGCCTTTTCTAGGCCAACTGTACTGGCTTTTCCAAGAAAAGAGCTAGGGGCCTATTACAAGAAGAATTTTGTCTTGTTATCTGACTTTATTGCGTGCAAAATATACAACGAGAATTTCACATGAATCAAAAAGACAAAGCATTAACACGAAAATGATGATTGTTCAAACATTAGACTTGCTTTCAAGGATATCAATAAAAGAATAGGAAACAGGTGCCAAATGACCCACCCACATGGATATTCCCAAAGTCTTTGGTGTATTGAACAAGACTCCCCGTATATGAACAAACAGCCATAGAATTCAGAGCTTTAGTTCTGGTGTCTGTTAGTAAGTCATACCATTAATGAAAATAACACACTGGTTAACTTCTACTATTTAGTAAGCACATTAGTAATCTTAATTAGTAGTCACACCTCCTTGGGGTGCAGCCCTTCCCAAACCTTGCGTGCACGCGAGTTGCTTTGTGCACTGGGCCCTTTTTATTAGTATTGTTAATTGCCTCACTTCAATTTTAATTTTTCAAAATGAACTTATCAGATGCTTAACCATTGATCTTGTTATCCAGTGTTTATGCCAGACAACTTTAGCCTAATGCTTTCCAATCAATCTCATTCCACTAAACAATCCAAAACCAAGGTTTCATAAATATGCATTGATAAGTGTGACTCTGATACTCACTCTTTACATCTTATGAGCAGTTGAAAATTAGCATTATAAATACAGGCTCGCTGTGTAACAATTTAAACTTTTAATGAGGTGGTTCACACGAATAAACAGATACAAACAGACAGATGGCCTATGTCTGAATCCTGCCATCTCCTGACATTAAAAATAGTTTCATGTGCTTGGCCGATTAAAATTATCAAACAAGTGAGAGGACATGTTGAGGAATAATATTAAAAATAAGAATGTCATTAGCTGACAATTTCAGCTTCTAACGAGGCCACACAATTTCAACAATCGTGCATATGAATATTTCTTCTTTTATTCTTTTATGCCATGATATCTTTCTCTTTGATGATGTTCCTCTAGCATTGCAATCTATATTTCTTCCTTTTTCCTTTAATGCCAATATATCCTATGAAGCTATCTTAAATTTTTGCAACTACTGACAAATCCGCTGTGTTCTGCCAAAAGAATCACAACAATGAATGTTGTGAATATGAATGTTTACAAAGGTGAGCAAACACAGTCAGTTTTACCACAAGAAATTCGATTATATCATCCATATATTGAGTGCTTTTCTCTTTGAATATATTGAGAGAACTGTCCAACTTCCATTGTTCATCTGTTTCTTCTTACAGAGTATAGACCATAATCACTTTGACAAAATCTAACTGCTTTCAGTTGCCAAGAGCAGTTTCAATTGCCACCGTGGGCAGAACATCTAAAGGCATCAGACCTGTTATTACCTCAAACTTCCAGAAACCTTAAAGGCTGTTATCCCTCTAGAATTCTGGGTGTGGAGGGATACCTAAGCTTAGTTAGTTAGACATGCTTAGGTTTCATTCATCAGCAGAACTAACCAGACAAATAGCAAACCACTATCCATAACAAAAACCTCAGCCGCATTATTCACCTACTCGTGTAGTTCAATTCCTCTTTATGCAACCATTTGTTTCACTTCAGACTAATCTTGCCAGCTTTCTAACACCCCGTAAAGGGCAACTCACAAAAGGCAGAATCTTCGACTCAAAATTAAATAAATAAAAACTGTGACAACTAATTGCTTCCTTCAATCTAGTTTTGCGATATCAATCAAGTCAAGAAAGGGAAAAAGGGAATTTATGATCAAGCGTGCAAGATTAGGTCGCGATAATAAAAAAACGGAACGAAACAATCAGATAACCATTGCTTATACCAACTCCTAGCAAGCATCCAAATACATATACATTGATTAAGTTTATTGAAAAAATGGTGGTACCTTGTTAGCTCCTGTCCTAGTAGGTGGAGATGGCCTTAACTCCCGGGAAATAGACAAACACAACTCACCAGAATCATAGAGATTCGACGTCTTACGAAAACCATCCGTGCCGGGACATGAAGTAGAAGAAGAAGAAGAAGAAGACTCATTCTTTGGCTCTTCAAAACTCTTGATTGACTGGAGATTTTCAGAAGAACCTGAGGTCCTCTCATGGTGAATTTCTGCTCTATTTCTCGCTGTTCCACCTGTACAAACACCTCCCATTTTTGCTCCTTAGAGCTAAGATGGGAGAAAAAAATCAAACTCCTTAAACGTGACCTCCTACACCAATCAGCAAGAAAGGGAAAAAAACATCATGAGCACACACCAGTGGCGAAAGCCAGAAATTGAAGTAAAATAATTTTCCAACAAAGAATGTTCAATATATATTACTATATACATCTAAAACCAATGTTTTATTTCGTAATATTACCCTTAGCAAATGGTGGCTTTGCGCCTGACACACACACACACACAAAAGATAAAAAACATTGAAGTTACTCAATTTTGATGAATTTAAAAATATGTCAAAAAGGGTATAAATCAATCAACTGTCTTAAATTTCAAACAAGGTGTTATTCATTCTACTCAATTTGGGTCCATTTTATTCCAAGAAACATAAAAGAGTAAACATCATTGCCCCAATCAAAAGCTCATTAAGAACTAAAAAGTACTCCAATCATACTTTCTTGGATTAAAACTACCACCAAGACTAAAATGTACTCCATTTTCAACTTATTCAACATAAAAATCAAAAGAGAAACTCTTTTTCTTATTCAAGCATTAAAAGGATGAAAATAAAGGAAGTTTACCGAGAATAAGTTCAACGAAATGTAAGAGAAGTAGAACAAAAGCATCTGAAGCAGCTGAATTGAGGTAAAAAAGAAGTGTAGAATCATGAAGTATTTAAGCACTAGAGTGGAGTTATTTGGGTTTAAGAAATAAATGAATGGATGAGTAAAGAATTAATGAAGCGTAATCCCAACAAGATGTAGTCAAGATTTTCGAGGATTATTGGGATATGACAGAAATGAATTGAGATTGCCAATATTTTTGGAGAAGACAAAGTTAAACAGTTAAACATTTGACTTAAAACTTTGCGTGCCCATTTACTTGACACATGTACTTGTGAACGGTAACAGAATTGCTTCATTTATTAATTATTATGTTCAAATAAATACAAGTTAATCTGGAAATCACAGTTTAAAAAATCCAGTTAAATGGTTTGACCAAACCAATTAAGTCGGATTTTCAAATCTTAAAATCAAATCAAATCCAATTAAGTTGATCTTTTATTGGTTCGATTTATATTGATATTTTTGGTTTTTGTTAGTTTTTTTTAAAATATGAAACATACACTAACAAGTATATATTCTAGCGACTATATTCCAACATAACACTATGAAAGTACTTACTCTTTGAGAAAATTTGTCATTTACCAGATATATTTGTTAGACCAAAAAGTGTGAAATCTTTTGTTAAACTAATTAAACAAGAAAATGATGGGTAAATCCTAGTTAAACATAATAAATTCTAGATCTAACACGTGTTAACACTGGTAACATAGAATTGCGTTTAAACCAATTTAATACAACGGGTATTAAATGATGTTGTTATGAATGAATGGAGGAACAATGATAAGCAATAACTATATTAAATGGTAATAAATGTAAATAGAGAGAATGATTCACCTAAATATTGAATGAGATGGATGATTCTTCTCTTTGACAACGATGTAAGACAAATGAATATGAGAATATATGGGATTTTCTCGAATTTGATGCGAGAAAAGGTGGAATAAACAGCAAATCGAATCCTTATGGAAAGGTAATATTTTGTATCGTCTCTCCAGAGTCAACTTTTCATAAGAGTTCTTGTCCACTAGAATATTATCTGTCTTTTGCCTTATCTCTTCTACTATTTATTTGGGATACTTCCAAAAACCCTAAAAAGTACAACAGAAAGGAATATTCGATAGAATATTCCCTTTGAAAGTTCCAAGGTTATACTATTCGTTACTTCACTTCTTACTGCTCGACCTCGGCCCTAATGAGCTACTCAACAACTCAATCTTGTCAACCCCTGATCGACCTCGACCTAGTTGCCCGTGATGAGCTACAGTTCTCACGCTTGATCACCTCTTCATGAAGAATTTTCTCAGTCGGATTTTGACCCATACAGTTAGTCCCTCCGCTTATCGAGGTCGTCTTTTGGTCGACCTCAATGATCAGACTTCATCAATCGCAGTTCTTGAGAAATTCAGACGAGGAGGTCGAGTAATGGTGATCGCAGCCGAGATGATGACGTGTCGCTCTGAGAGGTGCTGTCAATGAGGTTGGTTCAGAGTGACGTCACAGCCGCATGCGTCATCATTACGCACAACCGAGATGATAACGTGTCGCTCTGAGAGCTGTTGTCAATGAGGCTAGTCCAGAGTGACGTCACAACCGCATGCATCATCTTCACGATGCGTTGCATCATTCCTTGTGTCCCTGTCGTTTCGATTCTAGTGCTTTTGACGATTGTTTGCATCAATTCAAGCGCGGTTGTTTTCTATAAATAAGAGGGGAAAACCCTTTGGAGAATACTTTACACTCTCTGATCTTTCGAACCTGCACACTGTGTCTTCTTCTTTTTCTTCCTGCGTTCCTATTTTCTGCAACTTCCATCATCACCACTTTTTCTATACTTTCGGTTCCATCGTATACATATTAGCAAAAGATGGCTAGCGTATCTTCTAACCCTGAGATGACCTCAGACCCAGTTCCGTTTTCAGTGGCCATGCCCTCTAACGAAGAGGAGGCCATTGTTGTGGAGGATGAAAGCTTCCCTACTGTGGAAGAAGTCATTCCTCGTAACCTAGGCTCTAGGTCGGATTTTTCGAAGTCACCTGCGGATGAACCCGAGCCCGTAAAATGTGAGATGGAAGCAACACATATTGCCGAACTCAGGACCAAATACAACATTCCTACTCACATTGACTTGGTCCCAGCTGGGAACAATGTGATCCAGGTTCATCGTCTCGGATATTGCACGTTTTACGCATACCCGTTCCAACTGGTTACTCTCTCCCTCTTCCTCTATTGGCGGAAGAATTCTGCCGCTACTACGGCATCTGTCCGACCCAACTCTCCCCTACATTTACAAGCTCTTCCTTATGCTACTAAAGCTCGCGGAGCTGGACGGTTGTGGACTTTCTATCCGCCATTTGTTGTATCTCTTCGTGCCAAGCTTTCACAGGGGTACGATGATACATCTTCGCAACCGCGGGACCAAGGGGATGGTGGCAGGAATGGACGATAAGGCGAATCGTTGATTTTGGGTCAACTTCTTTTTCATCAAAATCGAGCACGTGGTGGCGAGCCCCAGTGGATTCCCTGAGGAATGGAACTTTTCCCGTCGGTGCTTTTGCTCGTTATTCTTTCTTTTCGTGTAGCCGAGAAGCATCCCCCTATGTTGGTTGCCGATATTCGCAACTGGCTGGCCCAAATATTTCCCCACACAGTGGGGATCCGCGATTGGTCGTTATTCAACAAGAAATTTGGACCTAAGCCCTCTTTGACCGGTAATCCAAGTTCCGTTCTTTAACTACAACGATCTCAATATTGTCCTCTTTTTTACTTACAGTTTTCCCTTTGTTGTTAGGTCAAAGAGCTCCCAAAAAGGCGAACTCCCGTTCCCTCTTTTCGCCAACCGGGTGCTTCGATCGGGTCGCTACTCGTGCCAAATGCGGGCGAGTCCGTACAAACTACTTCTTCTCAGACTCCGGTTTCACGTAAGCCTGGCCGTCGGGCGGCTGCTCCATCAACGAAGACTCTGACTTTCCCAACATTGAATTTAGTAGACGAGTGTTCTCCAGGTAAAGAGGAAACGGTTCCGCTAAAAAGGCGGAGAGTGGAGGTTGGTGGAGTGGCTACGAAGAATGAAGAGCCAACCAGGGGAGATGACGAGCGGGCCATGGTCGCACCCAAGGGTGGCGTTGTTTTGAGCGTGGAGTCTGCGCCCCCTTCAGAGTTGGAAATTGCTCCCCTGCCAGAGGTCGCCGTGGAATGAGGGGGATCAAAGGAAGCAGAGGTCTCCATGGAAGGAGGGCGGTCAGAGGAAGTAGAGGTCGTATCTTCGTCCACCGAGAGGAAAGGAAAGAATGTGGTCGTGGACGAGGATGAATCCAGTTCCGACATAGACCCTGGGGAGATACGGATGTTCGATGAGGGGTTCACTTGGGTAGAGGTGAGAACAGAGGGATCTACCTGGAACACTGCCATTCCCTTGAACTACAATTTGCTAACAAACTCAGAGAGCGTGGTTGTTGGTCCAAATCGCACACGCAAGTATACGTGGTCGTAGCAAGTAATATAATATTAAATCGAATGTCGAACCCACAGGGACTTGCGTAAACTACTTATTGAATCACTCTAATTGCTATTTAATCGAGCCAAAACAAAATCCAAGAATATAACTAATTTATTCTACGATTATATGAACTAATTATCAAGTAACGAGATTATTGTTCTGTGTTCAATAGAGACAAATATTCCAGGGTTGTGATCAATTCACCATTCATATTTCATTCTAATTAACTCCCCCTTTCATATAATTCACTCAAAGTTGCTAATTAATCGATAGTTGCTCTCGTAGCCTTCTCCCGAAGTACTACTCGCCTATTCTCAATAGATTAACGCCTATATTCCTATGAAATTAATCTATTAGAACGCACTAAGATTACGATGTTTAATTAAGCACGGTGACTAGGTATATTCCTATCCTAACCACAAATCCGCTCCCCTAAAGGGTTAAGATCGCGATCTCTTCAATTCTTCTCTAATCTATATAAGACTTTCCCAAACATAACATAGATAGTATGTAGAACCTAATTGCTAGACAAACAATTAAGCAATTAAACGCAGAATTGAAGAAACAACCATATATTGAGCGAATTATAATTAAGGTTAAGTTAATATCGAATAACAATATTCATGGCTAAACCACAACCCCAGAACAATGGGTGTTTAGCCACTCATGCTAGAATCAAACAATTGCATAAGTCTTGCATAAATGGAAAATACTAGAATAAGATGAAGAAAACTGATAATCCTTTGCTTCCTCAATGATCTTGTGTGTATATTCTCTCCAAAAATGGCATCCTCCCTTCAAAGTTGTGTTTTTGGGTCTATTTATATGTTTGGGATAAACCCTAAACATGTAGGAGACTTCTATTCCAACGGGAAACACTTAAAACCTTCAAAACTCAGAATTTACCGGACCAGGGACCCCAGGCGTTAAGCCCCAAACGCCCAGCTAAAGCCTGGATATGCTAAGTGTTTGGGCTCTAACGCCCCAGTAACTCCTGGGGAGGGCTGTCGTTTGGGCTGAAACGCCCCAGTAACGCCTGGGGATGGCTGGCTTTTGGGCTGAAATGCCCCAGTAACGCCAGGTTATCCCAGGCTTTTGGGGNAAAACTATGGATTCTAGCCACGCATCAACACCCCACACTTAGACTCTTGCTCGTCCTCGAGCAATATCCTTCAACACGTACACATTTTATTAACAAGGAGTATTTTACTTTTCAATCACACACATTACCCCTTAACTATAATCGATACCGACAATCAAGTATGAACATACAAAATTTCACATTCTTTCCCTTCTTTAAACATGTCCAAGTATAACAATATAATCAATAATACCAATAACTTAATTGCAACCACCCAACCTCAAGAGTCTACTTGCAACTACTAAGCCATCTCAATTCACACACCTACCCAACAAGAAAATTACAATATTACCAATCGTTCATGAGATCATG
>ML363161.1:0-25365 GCA_005239505.1 Nicotiana paniculata | reverse complement strand
TTTTGGCTTGATTAAATAACAATTATAGTGAATTAGTGAGTAGTCTACACAAGTCTCTGTGGGCTTGACATTCGATTTATCATTATATTACTTGTACGACCACGTATACTTGCATGTGCGTTTGGGACCAACAATGACACATAGGAATATGTGGATCCTGGATTAAATAAAACTTAAGCATCCCTGTTGCAAACTGAACTCATACCTTTGATAACCGCTTCGGAGGCCTCAACCTCAGGTCTAGCTGGAATAGCATAACATCGGGGCTGAGCTCCACCAATCTGAACTACATCCTTGGGATGGCCTCTTGCTGGCTGACCTCTACCTCTAATATCCTGCCCTCCACCTCTAACACCTTGAACCCCACCTCTGGCTGGCTGAGCAGGTGGTGGAGCACCTGGTGAGGGAACCATAGCACGAGAACCCCGGTGCTGAGAACTGCTCGAGGCTCGAGGGAAAAATCTAGAAATATGCCTCGGGTCACCACAACTATAACAAGCCCTTGGCTGCTGACCCTGAAACTGACCCTAACGACCTGAGTAACCACCCTGAAAACTCTGAAGCGGCGGAGCACTGATAGGAGCTGATGGTACACTGTAACAACTTATCAGAATACTTCATATGAGAACCATGGCCACCTAGAGCACTGTGAGAAATCTGAAGTGCTGAATGAAACGGCCTAGGAGGATGGCCCCTACCAAAAGAATCCCTGCCTCCAGATGAGGCACCACTGAACCTGCCAAAATTACAGGGTCTCTTGTCAGACCCCTGACCACTCCCCTACAACAGAACCATCTCAACTCGTCTGCCCACATTGGCTCCATCCTGGAAGGAAATCTCACTCCCTGTCTCCTTGGCCATCTGCAATCTGATTGGCTGAGCTAATCCCTCAATAAATCTCCTCACCCTCTCTCTCTCTCGGTGGGAAGTATCATAATAGCATGTCAGGCCAAGGTAACAAAGCTGGTCTCGTACTGAGTGACGGTCATAGAGCCCTGCTGGAGACGCTCAAACTGCCTCCGAAGATCCTCTCTCTGAATGATAGGAAGAAACCTCTCCAGAAATAGCTGAGTGAACTGGGCCCAAGTCAAAGGTGGTGATCCAGCTGGTCTAGACAAACAATAATCTCTCCACCAAGTCTTGGCGGGACCTGACAGACGAAAAGTAGAAAAGTCCACCCCATTGGTCTCCACTATCCCCATGTTTCGTAGAACCTCGTGACAGCTATCCAAATAGTCCTGGGGATCCTCTGAAGATGCACCACTGAAAGTAGTAGTAAAAAGCTTGGTGAACCTGTCCAACCTCCACAAAGCATCAGCACACATAGCTGCTCCATCACCGATCTAAGCCACAACGCCTGGCTGAACTCCCCCAACTGTCTGAGATGTTGGGGTCTGAAACTGAGAAGCCATCTACTCCGGAGTGCGAGTAGCGGGAGTCTGGACTCCTCCCCATCCTGAGAGAGGACTGGTGCTTCAAGAAGCAAACCTGCCTGAGTGACACTGTCCATGAGGCCCACTAGAGGGACCAGAGCATCCTGGAGTACTGGGGTAGCGATGAACCCCTCGGGAACCTGAGCTGGCCCTACCGAAGTTGTCAGAGCAGGAACCTTATCTGTAAACTCCACCTGAGGCTCCGCCACTGGGGTTGCTGCTCTGGGTTGAGCTCTACCCCTGCCTCGAAGCCTAGAATGACCTCGTCCTCTGCCCATTTGCGGGGGCTGCCACTGGGGGCCCGGGCTACTTATCAGTGGATGAAGAAGCACGTCTCCTCGGCATCCGTGAGAGAATAGAGTAGAAATTTAGTTAGCATTGAGAATTCAGATCGCATGATAGAGAAGAATAGATGTGAAGTCATTCCTAACTCTGTAGCCTCTGGGGGATAAGCACAGACGTCTCCGTACCGATCCCTCAGATTCTACTAAGTTTGTTTGTGAATTGTGAGACCTAAGCAACCTAGTGCTTTGACACCAACTTGTCAAGACCCGAATTTCCCACCGCCGAGACCGTGATGGTGCCTAACATTGAACCCGCTAGGCAAACCAACGTTACTGATCAATTACCTTATTCCTTTATATTTAATAGTTTACCAGACTTTATAATAGAATCACGGAATTCATGATTCAACAGTTTGATATAATACTAATATGAAATCCAGAACCAAAGTACTCCCAGAACAAGTGTCACAATCTCACGGATTGTCTATGAATGCTACAAATAAGAGTCTGAACAAAATATAAGTATACATTTGTCTCAGAAGTAAATAAGAACAAGATAGAATTAAATAGGAGGGGATGCCAAGGCATGTAGACGTCTGCAGAACTACCTCAGAATCTCCGCTAGACTGAAGGCAACAACCCTGATCTAAGGTCCGAAGGGTCCAGTACCGGGATCTGCACAAAAGTGCAGAGTGTAGTATCAGTACAACCGACCCCATGTAGTGATTAAGTGTCGAGCCTAACCTCGGCGAAGTAGTGACAAGGCTAGGACACAACAACCAAATCAACCTATGCAGTTTAATAGTATACGGAGAAAATAATAACAACGAGAAATAAGTAGCTAAGCATAAAGGAAAAAGGGGAACCTGTTGAGGGGAGGAAATATCAAATAATTGAAATAACGAGATAAAGCACAAATTAGATATGAATTTAAGCAACAAAAATAGTAACACAAAAGCAAGTGCACGGCATCACCCTTCGTGTTTTTACTCTCGTCCTCACCATCAGAATCAATATATTCAGCACAGTATTACCCTTCGTTCTTTTACCTCACATAATCATGACACGACATTATCCTTCGTGCATTATCACTCATATCATGGCACGACATCACCCTTCGTGCTTTTGCAATCATAATATCGGCACGACATCACCCTTCGTGCTTTTGCAATCATAATATCGGCACAACATCACCCTTCGTGCATTAACATTCACTCACAATCTCACGCACGGCATCACCCTTCGTGTTTTTACACTCTTCCTCACCCAAACACATCAAATTACAGCAATCCAACAAGGAAATTAACAGAGTAAACAAAAATAGAACCATAACGTCCCGGCAAGGGAGCCATCAGTGGAATCAATACCATCCCGGCAAGGGAAACAACTATAACCAATCTCACGTAGTACATAACTTCACATAAAAATCTTCAAATGAAACCAATACTCAACATTGTTCAATATCAAGGAATTTCCACCAACATGGATAGCTATAAAGTGAAACTCAAGTATAACTTAACGAAAGCCACATACATCACAATATTCGACTCATGGGCATGCTTGACACCAACGTATAGGTACTCATCACCTCACCTATACGTTGCACATGATACTGACACATAGCAAATAAGACACAACACCTATTCCCTCAAGCTAAGGTTAAGCCAAACACTTACCTCGAATTCCACGACCAAACTCAAGCCTCAATTACCGCTTCCCCTTAGGATTCTCCTCCATTTCAATTTTATCTAGACATAATTAGCTTAATAATATCAACAAATTCTAAATAATTCAACTCCAATGCTTAATTATGAATTTTCTATCATTCTTCCAAAAAAGTCAAATGTAACAATCTGACCGGTAGTTTTGTGTTTTAGGACCCTATGCCCCTAAATGAGACTTCCCGTAGTTGCTTTTACTGATTTATGACTTTCGGGGACGGGTGGTTCGAGGTTTGGAGGAGTTTGGAGTAGTATAGGAACACTTAGTTCATTAAGGTTGCCTTAAAGGCCAAGTTTGACTTCGGCCAACATTTTGAGTAAACGACCCCGGAATCGAGTTTTGAAGATTCCGGTAGGTTCGTATGATGATTTCAGACTGGGGCGTGTGTTCAGAATGGGTTTTGGATGACCCAGGAGCGTTTCAGCGCTAAATGGTGAAATAAGAACGTCCCTAAGTTCAAATTGAGGTTTGGAACGTGTTTTTGTGTTATCGAAGGTCCGAATGGAATTCTGAGACCGGAAATAGTTTCGTTATGTCATTTATGACTTGCTCGCAAAATTTGGTGTCATTCCGAGGAGTATAGGTGTGGTTTGGCATGTTGAAAGCGAATTCAGAAACATGAAGTTCTTAAGTTTGATCCAATAGGTTTTGAGGTGTGATATTTAGCGTTGTTTCGGGCATTTCGAAAGCTCGACCGAGTCCGTATTATGATTTAGGACTTGTTGGTATATTTGGACGGGGTCTCGGGTGGGCCCAGATGCCATTCGGGCATCGAGCGAGGAAAAAACCAGCCTAAAATGAATATTGGTGCACCAGGTCTGGTGCGACCGCACCTGTGGAGGTCCAGTCGCAGGTGCGAGACCGCTCCTGCGGTCCCAGTCTCCCAGGTGCAGCTCCTGAGGGAGTTGCCAATTTTTGCAGGTGCAGGCCCCTTTCCGAAGAAGCGGAGCCGTAGGTGCAGACTTCCCACCGCATGTGCGAAACCAGGCCCCCTTCCCTTTCTCCGCAGGTGCGAGATTTTTCTCCGCAGGTGCGAGACTGCAGGTGCGGTCCTCGAGCTGCAGGTGCGAAAAGTCTGTAGGCAGTGCACTTCCTTTTAAACATGGGACTTAGCCATTTTTTAGCACGTCTCTTCATTCTTGGGCGATTTTTAGATCATGCAAGGAGGATACTCGACCTAGCTACTATGAGGTAAGTAATTACTACTATGAATTTATCTTATTACTTGAATTGTTAGGTAGATTAACACCACAATTAGTTGAAACCATGGGTTAGAGTAAAAACCTAGGTTTTTGACCAAAATGGGAAATTACCAAGAAATTCGTTGAGGAATCAAACAAAAACTATATAATATTGATCCTTAGGCCATGGGTGATAGTTTCCTTCAAGAATTTTCGGAATCCGAGCATGTGGGTCCGGGGGAGTATTTTGGGATTTTGCAATTTGGATTGAAATAATCATTTAAATAGGAAAATTTCATACTTTTGAGTATTTGATTTATTTATGCAATATTTGGCTAGTTTCGAGTCCTTGGGCAATGAATTTGGATTTTCGGGCGCATTCTTGACCCGGGAAGTAGACTTGACGCGAGGTAAGTCTCCTTTCTAACCTTGTAAGAGGGAATTTTCCCTTAGGTGAATTAAAGGATTATGTGCCATTATTGTGGGGGGGCTACGTACGTGCGAGGTGATGAGAGCCCGTGCGTAGTGACTATTATTGTTATGTCCGGGTAGTTAGGCCCACACCATGCCCTTTGAATTCCATTAAATTGAGTTATATGCTTTGTAAATTCATTGTATGCAACTTTCTTTTTATGAAAACCGAGAATTTGATGTTTTAAAGGAATTGTTATTTGAAAAGAATTGAAAGAAAGATGTTGTGTTTGCATGCGACCGCTTCGCAATTTATATTCCGCAAGCGGAGTGATTCTTTCCCCTACTCTCACGGGAGCGGGTCGTACGCAACGACGGGTATTGATAGATGCTTCTATGGTTCGCGTCGTTCGACCCTTCGGCAGTGCACAATTATTATTATTATGTTGGCCTAGGCCGGATGCCCTTATTCCACTATGCGCATGCTATTTGCCTGATATTGTTTATGACTGTTGAGCTGTGAATTATCCTGGAGGATCGAACTGAAAACTTGTAAATTGATGCTTCATTACATATTCGGATTTTATTATGGTTAGATATTTATTTTCTTACTAGCCATGCTTACTTGTTGTCCTGTTTTAAATTATCACTTAAATACACTGTTTGGACCCTAGTAAGTGTCAAGTCGACCTCTCGTCACTGCTTCTTCGAGATTAGGCGGGATACTTACTGGGTACATATTGTTGATCTACTCATGCTACGCTCTGTACTTAATTGTACAGGTTTTGAGGCAGGTGCATATACTGGTCGAGGCTTCACGGTGAGCTGCTCTTCTTGGCGATTTCCAACAGCACTCTGGAGCTATTCTTTTGTTATTTCTGTCTATACTTACTCAAAAAGTAGGAAAAACTTTCATTTTTTTGATATTATTCTACTAGATCCCTGTAGATTTATGACACTAGTTCCTAGCACACACACGCTAGTAGACTTTATTTTGGGAAATAATCATAAATTATGACTTCATGATTATTTATTTTGCATAAAATTTTCCTAAGTTATTCTACTTAATGTCTCAAACTAAGTTAAGCAAGTGTTGAAAAATATTTTGGGTAAACTACCTGAAATCACTAGTAGATAATGGTTGGCTTGCCTGACGGCGGTGTTGGGTGCCAGCGTGACCTGAGTTAGGGTTTGGGTCGTGACAACATGGTATCAGAGCTCTAGGTTCACGTAGGTCTCACAAGTTACGGGCAAAGCCAATAGAGTCTTGCGGATCGGTACGGAGACGTCTGTATTTATCTTTGGGAGGCTATAGGGTGTTAGGAAATCTCTCTTTATTCACCTTTTATCGTGCAGTTGATGGTATACTAAAATTCTCACTCTTCTATTCTCTCAGAGATGGTGAGGATGCGAGCAGCTGAAGTTCCAGACACGGGAAGGGCCGTTACCCCCATCATCCGAGGCCATGGCAGAGGTCGGGGGAGGGCACTAGCCTTAGGTAGGGGACGAGGGCATCCCATGACTGTACCAGTCGCACCCCTAACGGATCCACTAAAGGATCCCATCACTGAGGAGCAAGGCGAGGTGCCCACACCAGATCCTACCCCTTTTGGTTTTACGACAGCGCCGGGATTTCAGGAGGTCATGGCCCATATGATGCGGTTCATGGACACCATGACTCAGGCTGGTTTATTTCCAGCAGATCCGGCCACATCTCAGGCGGGAAGGGGAGCAAAAACCCCTGCTGCACAGGCCGCCAAAGATGCAGCAGCAGTATATCAGACCCTGGGTACACTGCCCGTGGGCGGGGTTCAGCCAATAGCAGCAGCAACACCTGAGCCCAGACCAACTGCGGACGGCGATCCGCAGAAGTTATTGGACAGATGGACCACATTGCACCCTCTTGTCTACGGAGGTGAGCGTCATGAGGACGCACATGAATTTATTGATAGGTGAAGGGACAGACTGCACAACATGAGGATACTGGAGTCTCATGGAGTTGACTTCACTACTTTTCAGCTAGAGGGCAGGGCCCGTAGATGGTGGCAGTCCTATATTCTTGGCAAAACGGTAGACTCCCATCCCGTCACTTGGGAGCAGTCGACTCAGTTATTCCTGGACAAATATATTCCACCCTCTAAGAGGGAAGAACTGTGGTATCAGTTTCAGCAACTAGAGCAGGGTCAAATATCAGTGACCGACTATGAGGCTAGGTTTTCTGAGCTATCTCGTCAGGCACTCATGATACTTCCTACTGACGCAGAGAGAGTGCAGAGATTTGTAGCAGGGTTACATCCAGGTATTAAGGCCAATATGGCCCGATAGGTGTATATGGGGACTCCTTATCAGCTTGTGGTAGAGATTGCTCGGAGGATCGAGGGTTATCGGCCGAGGAGCAGAGAGCAGGGTCAGCAGGATAAGAGGGCTATATTTTCTGGGGATTTTAGAGGTGTTCCAACTAGGGGCCGAGGTCAGTTTGGTAGGGGCCAGCCCAGCAGGGCCCCATATTCAGCACCACCACCACCTCCACGAGGTGTCCCAGCGAGGCCTTATTTCAGCACCATACCGGAGAGTTCTTACCGCCCGCCAGCTGTTCAGGGTTCCTCCAACGAGTATTCTGGTCATCAGGGGTCTACCAGCCCTTATCTCAGTGCTATTCCAGAGAGTTCCTAGCGTCCTCCCTCTATTCAGGGTTCTTCTTCAAGGCAGCAGGCCATGGTGCCGGGAGGTTGTTATGAGTGTGGGGATCCAGATCACATGAAGAGGCATTTCCCCAGGCTTCGGGGTAAGGCGATGCAGTAGGGTCACCTGCCTATGAGGTCAGCACTAGCGGTTCGGCCACCCAGAAGTACGGAAGGCTGGTAGGGGTCGTCCCAGAGGTGGAGGATAGGCAGGGGGAGCCCAGTCAGCTCCTGTTTATTCCGGTGAAGGCCAGTCATCCGGTGCTCCAGCCAGATTCTATGCTATTCCGGCCAGATCAGATGTAGTGGCCTCAGATGCCGTGATCACATGTATTATTTCAATATGAGGTAGAGATGCATCGGTATTATTCGATCCAGGGTCCATCTATTTATATGTATCAGCCTTATTTGCTCATTCCCTGGATATTCCTCGTGATTCCTTGGGTATTCCTATTTATGTGTCCATTCTTGTGGGTGATTTTGTGGTTGTGGGCCGGATTTATCGGTCCTGTGTGGTTACATTCTGTGGGTTCAAGACCAGAACAGACCTCCTATTGCTTCATATGGTTGATTTTGAGGTTATCCTGGGCATGTATTGGCTGTCTCCCTATCATGCCATTCTAGATTGCCATGCCAAGACTGTTACTCTAGCCATGCCCGAGTTGCCGAGATTGGAGTGGAGAGGTTCCGCAGTTAGTGCCGCTAGTCGGGTCATTTCTTTCCTGAAGGCTCGATATATGGTCGAGAAGGGTTGTTTGACTTATCTTGCATATATGCGGGACACCACCGCCGAGTCTCCAACGATTGATTCAGTGACAGTAGTTCGAGAGTATGATGATGTATTCCCTTCAGACCTCCCAGGCATGCCACCGGATCGTGACATTGATTTCTGCATTGACTTAGCTCCGGGCACCCAGCCCATTCTATTCCCCCTTATCGCATGGATTCGAAAGAATTGAAGGAATAGAAAGAACAACTCGAGGTAGTTATTGGCTAAAGGGTTTACCAGACCGAGCGTATCGACTTGGGGTGCTCAAGTTCTATTTGTGAAGAATGATGGGACTATGCGGATGGGTATTGACTACCGCAGTTGAACAAGGTCGTCATCAAGAACAAATACTCGTTGCTGTGTATCGATGATTTGTTTGACCAGTTGCAGGGTGCTCAGGTGTTTTCTAAGATTGACTTGAGATCGGGGTACCATCAGTTTAAGATTCGGGACTCGGATGTTCCGAAGACTGCCTTTCGTACGAGATATGGTCACTATGAGTTCCTGGTTATGTCCTTTGGCTTGACTAATGCCCCAACAACATTTATGAACTTGATGAACAAGGTGTTCAAGCCTTACATTAATTATTTTGTCATCGTCTTCATTGATGACATTCTGATTTACTCACGTAGCCCTGGGGAGCACGAGCAGCATTTGAGGGTTGTGCTCCAGACTTTGCGAGAACAGAAGTTGTATGCTAAGTTCTCCAAGTGCGAGTTTTGGTTGGATTCTGTGGCATTATTGGGGCATGTGGTATCCGGAGAAGGTATCAAGGTTGATCCTAAGAAGATTGAGGCAGTTCAGAGTTGGCTATGCCCTACTTCAGCTATAGAGATCGGGAGCTTCTTGAGTCTAGCAGGTTATTATCGCCGATTTATGGAGGGTTTTTCCTCCATTGCAACCCCTATGACTAGATTGACCCAGAAGAATGCCCCATTTCGATGGCCCGACGAGTGTGAGGTGAGCTTTCACAAGCTCAAGACAGCATTGACCTCAACAGCAGTTCTAGTGCTGCCTTTCGGTTCTGGGATGTATACGGTTCATTGCAATGCCTCACGCATTGGTTTGGGTTGTGTGTTGATCTAGGAGGAGCGAGTTATTGCATATGCTTCGCAGCAGCTGAAGGTTCATGAGAAGAATTATCCTGTGCACGATCTGGAGTTGTTGGCGATTGTTCATGCTCTTAAGATTTGGAGGCATTATTTGTATGTGGTGCCTTGTGAGGTTTATACAAATCACCGCAGTTTACAACACCTGTTCAAGCATAGGGATCTCAATTTGAGGCAGCTCAGGAGGCTTGAGTTGCTGAAGGATTATGACATCACCATTATTTATCATCCGGGCAAGGCGAACGTGGTAGCAGACCCCTTAAGCAGGAAGGCGGAGAGTATGGGTAGTTTGGCTTTCATTTCAGCAAAGGAGAGACCTCTAGCTTTGCACATACAGTCCTTGTCTAATCACCTAGTGAGGTTGGACCTTTCCGAGCCCATCCGGGTTCTTGCATGTGTGATGGATCAGTCTTCATTACCGGGGGAGATCAAGACTCAGCAGTATGATGATCCGCACTTGGTGGCTCTCCGGGAGACAGTGGTTCAGGGTGGTGCCAATGAGATTTCTATTGGCGAGGATGGTGTTTTGAGACTTCAGGGTCGCTTATGTGTCCCTAATGTTGATGGCCTAAGGGAGAGGATTCTAGAGGAGGCTCACAGTTCACGATATTCTATACATCCTGGTGCTATGAAGATGTATTGTGACGTGAGGCAGCACTACTGGTAGAGACGGATGAAGAAAGACATAGTGGAGTATGTGGAAAGATGTCTGAATTGACAGTAGGTTAAATATGAGCACCAGAGGACAAGAGGCCTACTTCAGTATATGCCTATACCTGAATAGAAATGGGAGCGCATCACTATGTACTTCGTAGTTGGGTTTCCTCGGACTTTGCGGAAGGTTGATGCGGTTTGGGTCATTGTGGACAGGTTGACCAAGTCGGCACATTTCATTCAAGTAGCTACCACTTACACTTCTGAGAGGTTGGCCTAGATCTACATTCGGGAGATAGTTCGATTGCACGGTGTGCATGTGTCCATTATATCAGATCGAGGTCCTCAGTTCACCTCGCACTTCTGGAGAGCCGTACAGAGTGAGTTAGGCACCCAGGTAGAGCTCAGCACAGCATTCCACCCCCAGACCGACGGGCAGTCGGAGCGGACAATTCAGATATTGGAGGACATGCTCAGAGCATGTGTGATTGACTTTGGAGGGCAGTGGGACCATCTCTTGCCTTTGCTCGAGTTTGCTTATAATAATAGTTATCAGTCCAGCATTGAGATTGTTCCATTTGAGGCCTTGTATGGTCGACGATGTCGATCTCTTATTGGGTGGTTTGAGCCTGGCGAGGCTAAGCTATATGGAACCGATCTGGTGAAGGATGCCTTGGAGAAGGTGAAGTTGATTCAGGAGAGACTTCACACAACACAGTCCAGACAGAAGAGTTACGCGGATCAGAAGGCGCGTGATGTATCATTTATGGAGGGTGAGAAGGTTCTGTTGAAAGTCTCGCCGATGAAAGGTATTATGAGGTTTAGGAAGAAGGGCAAGTTGATCCCGAGATTTATAGGCCCATTTGAGGTGTTGAGACGAGTTGGAGAGGTTTCTTATGAGCTTGCTTTACCTCCTAGTTTATCAGGGGTTCATCCGGTCTTTCAAGTGTCCATGCTCCAGAGGTATCACGCGGACTTCTCTCACGTGGTAGATTTCAGTACCATTCAGCTAGATGAGAGATTGGGTTACGAGGAGGAGCCAATTGCTATCATTGACAGGCAGGATCACCAGTTGAGGTCCAAGAGGGTTTTCGCCGTAAAGGTCAAGTGAAGGGGCCAACCAGTCGAGGAGGCGACTTGGGAGTCCGAGGAGGACGTGCGAAGAAGATATCCACACTTATTCAGCACTCCAGGTATGATTCTAGACCCGTTCGAGGATGAACATTTGTTTAAGAGGTGGAGAATGTAACGACCCGACAGGTCATTTTGTGTTTTGGATCCCGTTCCTCTAAATGAGACTTCCCGTAGTTGCTTTTACTGATTTATGACTTGCGTGGACGGGTGGTTCGAGGTTTGGAAAAGTTTGGAGTAGTATAGGAACACAGTTCCTTAAGGTTGACTTAAAGGCCAAGTTTGACTTCAGTCAACATTTTCAGGAAACGACCCCGGAATCGAGTTTAGAAGATTTCGGTAGGTTCATATGATGATTTCGGACTGGGGCGTGTGTTTGAAATGGGTTTTGGATGACACCGGAAGCGTTTCAATGCCAAATGGTGATATAAGAATGTCCTTAAGTTCAAATTGAGGTTTGGAACGTGTTTTTATGTTGTCGAGGTCCGAACGGAATTCCAAGACCGGGAATATTTTCGTTATGTCATTTATGATTTTCTCGCAAAATTTGGTGTCATTCCGAGTAGTATAGGTATGGTTCGACATGTTAAAAGCGAATTCAGAAACTTGAAGTTCTTAAGTTTAATCCAATAGGTTTTGAGGTGTGATTTATAAATTTAGCGTTGTTTCGGTCGTTCCGAAGGCTCGAGCGAGTCCGTATTATGATTTAGAACTTGTTGGTATATTTGGACGGGGTCTCGGGTTGGCTCAGATGCCATTCGGGCATCGAGCGAGGCAAAAACCAGCATAAAATGACTGCTGGTGCACCAGGTCTGGTGCGACCGCACCTGCAGAGGTCCAGTCGAAGGTGCGAGACCGCTCCTGCGGTCCCAGTCTCGCAGGTGCGACTCCTGAGGGAGTTTCCAATTTCTGCAGTGCGGGCCCATTTCCGCAGAAGCGTAGCCGCAGATGCGAACTTCCCACCGCAGGTGCGAAACCAGGCCCCCTTCCCCTTTTCCGCAGGTGTGAGATTATTCTCTTAGATGCGAGACCGCAAGTGCGGTCCTCGAGCCGCAGGTGCGAAAAGCCTGTAGGCAGTGCACTTCCTTTTAAACACGGGACTTACCCATTTTTAGCACTTTTCTTCGGTCTAGGGCGATTTTGAGAGCATGCAAGGAGGGTATTCGACCTAGCTACTGTAGGTAAGTAATTCCTACTTTGAATTTAGCTTATTACTTGAATTGTTAGGTAGATTAACACCACAATTAGTTGAACCCATGGGTTAGAGTAAAAATTTAGGTTTTTGACAAAAATGGGAAATTACCAAGAAATTCATTGAGGAATCAAATAAAATTTATATAATATTGATCCTTAGGCCATGGGTGATAGTTTCCTTCAAAAATTTCCGGAATCCGAGCATGTGGGCCCAGGGGCGTATTTCGGGATTTTGCAATTTGGGTTGAAATAATCATTTAAATAGGAAAATTTCATACTTTTTAGTATAGATTGATGTTTTTTTGCAATATTTGACTAGTTTCGAGTCCTTGGGCGACGAATTTGGAGTTTCGGGCGCATTCTTGACCCGGAAAGTAGACTTGACGCAAGGTAAGTCTCCTTTCTAATCTTGTAAGAGGGAATTCTCCCCATAGTTGAATTAAATGATTATGTGTCATTATTGTGGGTGACTACGTACGTGCGAGGTGATGAGAGCCCGTGCGTAGGGACTATTATTGTTATGTCCGGGTAGTTAGGCCCATACCATGCCCTGTGAATTCCATTAAATTGAGTTATATGCTTTGTAAATTCATTGTATGAAACTTTGTTTTTATGAAAACCGAGAATTTGATGTTTTAATGGAATTGTTATTTGAAAAACATTGAAAGAAAGATGTTGTGTTTGCATGTGACCGCTTCGAAATTTATATTCCGCGAGTGGAGTGATTCTTCCCCTTACTCTCATGGGAGCGGGCCGTACGCCACGACGGGTATTGATAGATGCATCTATGGTTCGCTCCGTTCGACCCTCCGACAATGCATAATTATTATTATTATTATTATGTTGGACATCGCCCAGGCCGGATGTCCTTATTCCACTATGCGCATGCTATTTGCCTGATATTGTTTATGACCGTTGAGTTGTGAATTATCCTGGAGGATCGAACTTAAAACTTGTAAATTGATGCTTTATTACATATTCAGATTTTATTACGGTTCGATATTTATTTCTTACTATCCATGCTTACTTGTTGTCCTCTTTTAAATTATCACTTAAATACACTGTTTGGACCCTAGTAAGTGTCAAGTCGACCTCTCGTCACTACTTCTTCAAGATTAGACGGGATACTTACTGGGTACATATTGTTTATGTACTCATGCTACGCTCTGTACTTAATTGTACAGGTTCTAAGGCAGGTGCATCTGGGTTCCAGTCCGGAGTTCGTTCCTGAGTTTTACTGGTCGAGGCTTCACGGTGAGCTGCTTTTCTTGGCGATTTCCAGCAGCACTCTGGAGCTATTCTTTTGTTATTTCTGTCTATACTTACTCATACAGTAGGACCGACTTTCATTCTTTTGATATTATTCTACTAGATGCCTGTAGACTTGTGACACTAGTTCCTGGCACACACACGCTAGTAGACTTTATTTTGGGATGTAATCGTAAATTATGGCTTCATGATTATTTATTTTGCATAAAATTTGCCTAAGTTTTCCGTTTCTACTTAATGTCTCAAACTAAGTTAAGCAAGTGTTGAAAAATATTTTTGGTAAACTACCTGAAATCACTAGTAGATCATGGTTGGCTTGCCTGGCGGCGGTGTTGGGCGCCATCGCGACATGAGTTAGGGTTTGGGTCGTGACATCAAAAATCGATCCCGGGCCCGCTTGATCAAAACACGAGGTTTGGACCGAAATCCGATCACCCATTCACCCACGAGCCCGAATATGTAATTAGTTTCGGAATCAGACCCCAAAACGAGATCTAAATTTCAATTGTTCAAAATGCCCTAACTCTACCCAAATCCCAAATTTTCTACCCTTAAAACCCTAGGATTCTTGATGATAGTTGATGAAAAACATTAGAAAGTTGAAGGAAATTAGTTAGTGGACACTTACCTATGATTTTGGGAAGAAAATCTCTTGAGAAAATCGCCATAGGTCTTCTATTTTTGTGAAAAGTTGAAGAAACAACGGCAGAAGTTCTAATTTAAGAACACTCACTGCTCGACCTTCGCACCTGCGGTGCTTGGGTCGCACCGGCGCTTACGCAGGTGTGGAGAAAGGGTCGCATCTGCGGAAATGGCCAAGGCCACTGAGGGCCGCACCTGTGGAGGAGTATCCGCTCCTGCGGAACCGCTTCTGCGAAAAAGTTGTCGCACCTGCGGAAAGAGGGCAGGTTGGGCTGGACCGCACCTGCGGCTGAAGGTCCGCACCTGCGAACTTGCACCTACGGCCCTAGGCTCGCAGGTGCGGGCACACCAAAACTGGTGCACCAGCAGTGATTTCCTAAGTTCAAACACCCTGAAACCTACCCGAAACTCACCCGAGCCCTCGGGGCTCCAAACCAAACATGTACACAACCTTAAAAATATCCTACGAACTTATTCGTGCAATCAAATCGACAAAATAACATCTTAAACAACGAATTTAGCATAGAAATCAAAGAAAAATCTCAAAACTTTCAAAGTTTCAAATTTCACAACTATTGGTCCGAATCACGTCAAATGATCTCCATTTCTTACCAAATTTTACAGGTATCACTCAAATACTATATTAAACCTGTACCGGGTTACGGAACCAAAATACGGGCCCGATACCATCAATTTAAAAAATAATCAAATTTCCAAGGACTCTTATAATTTCAGTAAAATAATTTCATTCAAAAATTCATTTCTCGGGCTTGGGACCTCGTAATTCAATTCCAGGAACACGCCCAAGTCCCATATTTTCCTCTGGACCCTCCGGGACCATCGAATCACAGGTCCGGGTCCGTTTACCCAAAATGTTGACCGAAGTCAACTTAAATTCAATTTTAAAGGCAAAATTAGCATTTCCATCAGTTTTTCACATCAAAGCTTCCAGGATATACGCCTGGGTTGCGCATGCAAAACGAGGTGAGATAAAAGGAGGTTTTCAAGGCCTCGGAACATAGTTTTGACTTATAAAATGAGAGATGTCTTTTTGGGTCATCACAAAATAGATTTAGACAAATCTATATCTATCTCTCTATATATATATATATATATATATATATATATATATATATATATATATATATATATATATATATATATGTGTGTGTATGTATGTGTGTATTATATCTATATTTATATCTATATACTGCTCCACTCATAGATTTTCTTCCATATTAGCTAGAAATATGGAGGTAAAAAATTAATTAAAAATTTATAATAGAAAAAGATAAAACATATAGAAACACGTAAATTGAGATAACCTATGAATATTTATTTTTTGCAAAATAAGATCTTACATAAAGTATACAAATTATTTATAATGTAAGAAAAAATTCAATAATTAGTAAAAAATATTTTAATAATAAGAATAATTAAAATCATATTAATATTGATAAATTGGGAAATAAAATACTTTATACCGTAAATATTACAACAACATTTAGAAATAATGTGTTCAAACAATTAAGAAAATATTTTTGTATGATTAATATTTGAACTGAGTGCAGTTAGTTTAAGTTTGAAAGCATAACATAAGTTTTTGAAAATGTGGTCCAATTTAGAAAATAGAATGATAAATATTATTTGAATTTGAGATGAGAAAGTTATTTAAATTTTACCTATATTATATTAGAATGAGTATGGTAGAAATCGATATTAAATTCAATCAAGCAAATAGAAATCCACATGACAATGTATAATATTCGGAATTGAATAATATAATATTAAAAATAAATAATAAATAGAGAAAAAATAGAAAATTATATTTTTATCTATATTATATATATCTATATTGTAACGACCTGGCCGTTCGTTTTGAGCTCTAGCGCGTCGTTCAGCGGTTTGAAGTCATGAGCAGCTCCATTTCAGGTATTATGACTCGTGGGCATGGTCCGAGTTGAATTACGGGAAGTTCGGAGTCAAATTGGAAAGAGACTTCTCATTTCAGAAGCCTTAAGTTGGAGAAATTGACTAAGATTGGAATTTTGAGTAAACGACCTCCGAATCAAGATTTGAAGGTTCCAGTAGGTTCGTATGATGATTACGGACTTGGGCATATGTCCGGATCGGGCTTTGGATAATCCAGGAGTGTTTCGGCGTATATTGTGGAAGTCAGCATTTTGAAGAAATTTCCTAAGTTTGGCTTGAAGTGTATTTCAGTGTTATTGATGTCCGTTTGGGATTTCAAGCCTGGGAATAGCTCTGTATGGTGATTCTGGAGTTGGGAGCGCGATCGGAAGTGAATTCGGATGTCTGTAGGTTATTTTGAAGTTATTTGGCTAAAGATAGGAATTTGAAGGTCTTTGAGAAATCCGACCGGGGGTGGAGATTTTGATATCGGGGTCGGAGTGCGATTCTGGAAGTTGGAGCAGGTCCCTAATGTTGAATATGACTTGTGTGCAAAATTTGGGGTCAATTGGTTGTGATTTGATAGGTTTCAGCATCGGATGTGGAAGTTTGAAATTTCAAGTTCATAAAGTTTGAATTTTAGTGCGATTCGTGGTTTCGATATTGTTTGATGTGATTTGAGACCTCGAGCAAGTCCGCATTATATTTTGGAACATGTTGGTGTAATTGGACAGGGTCTCGATGGCCTCGGGTGAATTCCGAGTGGTTAACGGATCAAGTTTGGAGTTTGAAGAAGTGCTGAGAGTGCCGGTATCTGGTGCGACCGCACCTACAAGGCTTTGGTCGCAGGTGCGGAGCCGCAAGTGCGGCTTTGGCACCGCAGGTGCGAGATTTTGCTGGCTTGGCTGGGAGCGCAGGTGCGAAGGTTGGATCGCAGGTGCGTGATGAGTTGGTATTTTACCAACTTATCTCCTCTCAATATTTAAACTTTAGTACTCCCTCCATTCCAATTTATGTGAACCTGTTTGACTGGGCACAAAGTTTAAGAAAAAGTGAAGACTTTTGGAATTTATGGTCCTAAACAAGTCAAAAAGGGGCCCAGAGTATTTGTGTGGTTATAAAATCTTCTCATTAAAGGTAAAATTGTAAGTTTAAGCTAAACTGTTACCAAATTTAGAAAAGGGTGATTCTTTTTGGAACGAACCAAAAAGGAAATAGGTTCATATAAACTGGAACAGAGAGAGTATAACTTTGTTATAAAACTAGGGCATTTTCTAAGGATTATTGGTAATTTTCAGGTATCATGTGATTCAGAGAAGAAATGGAAGAAACCAAGTCAAAATGGGCAAAAGTGATGAAAATGACTGAAGCCAATTATTCTTCGTGATCGCAAGGTCTGGCCCGCGATCGCAGAGTTATTTACGCAATCGTGGAGAAGGAATATTACACAAGCCATGAAGTGTTCCACGCGACCGCAAAGATTGCCACGCGATCGCAGAAGCTGGAGACTTGACTCTACGCGATCGCAAGTGTTGTCACGCGAACGCAGAGCTACAGAACCTGAGCCTACGCGATCGCGAAGCATAAAATTTGGGCAAGTGCTGGGCAGTTTTGTAAATTCACTCAATCTTCCCCAAACCATTTTTATACACGACTTGGCATATCTTTGACATTGTAAATATATTTTTGAGTAGAGAAGAAGAGAGAAAACATTTATGGAAGCTAGGGTTTGCACACACACTTGGATTTTGAAGATTTCAATCTTGTAGTTAAGGATTTCTTACCCATTTATGTTTGTTTCTTCATTTCCTTGATTTGTATTGAATATTTAAGTGTGTAGTATTTATTTCCAACACTATTTCTTGTTTATGGAAATATTCTTGTTTAAAGTGTGGATTAAATACCTTGTTGTGCTTATGTATTGAATGATTTTTCATATTTTATGAAGTGAGTTATTGTTTCTTTAATTATTCTTGTTCTTTAATGTTTCCAAAGGGATTAGCTAACCCTAGGACTCGCCCATTAAGTCCGGATTAATTTTGGTAAAGATAATTTGGGGTTGAGAAAAGAACTTGAGGCTTTAATCCTCATTTTTATAGATTCTACCTAGGAATAGGATTGAACTACTTGTAGCCATACTCGGAAGTGCTTAATCTCTTAATTGGGTTAGGGATATTCAATTAGGAAGTCTTGTTAGTCTTTGTAAAAAGCTAATTTAGAATTATTATCCGTGGCTAATTAACATAAACTCGCTCATATATGTAAAATCGTGAAATACATTGGATCGTTACTTGAGTGTAATACCCGATGCATTCATTCTTGTTTCCATTGATCATTTTACTTGCTTTCTAGGTTAGTTTATATTTTTCGCATTTAGTTATAAACATTCTCAAAACCAAAATTTATTTGTGTGGCATTGCGCGATAAGTGATAATTCTCTTACATTCCTAATCGCCTCCATATTGTTCTCTGTGTGATTCGACCCCAACCTTGTTGGGTTATTATATTTGACAATCGACCGCTTACACTATATTAAGGTATAATTTGAGCGTATCAAATTTTGACGCCGTTGCCGGGGAATACTTGGCGTAATTTAGGTTGTTTGAGAAGTAAGCATAAGTGCTTTGATTCAAACTTGTGAATATTTGTGTAATTATTTTTCTTCTTTATTTTCGTAATTTTTCATAAAAAAAAATGGCATCATATAACAAAAATTGGTCGGATGGTAGTTGTTCATACTTTGATGACACTTGTCCTTATTGTGGAGGACCACACTCATGGAAAAATTGTTTAAATTCTCCCGGGGATGGATTGTGCGCACAATCTCAAACCCATGAGTGGAGTATTTGTGATAGGTGTGGTCTCAAAAATGGTCATTGGTATGATTGTGCATATTTGTCCTTCCCTTACCCAAGCCCCTACTATGATGATTCTACTTTTTGTGATGGAAATTTTAGGGGTGAAGAAGTGNGTGAGTGATAACCAAGAACCTTCCTTAGAGGTTGAAGTTGAAAATTCTTCCTTGGTACTTGAACAAAACCAAGAAGAACTCTCAAATGCTCAAAATGAGAGGATGATGCTCATGTTGGAGGCCATTCTTGAAAATAAGGAAAAGAATAACTTTGCACTCGAGGAATTGATACATGATGTGACTAAAAATGATGAGCACATCCGCACTTTGGAAGATCAAATCCAAGCATTGATGGAGGCTAATTATGCCTCTCAAGTTGAGAGTGTGGATGGAAGCAAAGAAGAGTCCAATTCCGTGGGTGAGAGTGAGCCTTACTTTGAGGAATCAAGCCTTGAACATCCGCCAACCGACTCCATGAGTGTTAGTGATGCCAACAAAAAGATGGAATTAGATTCAACCGGGTTGATTGAAAATTTGGTTGAAATTGACTCTATTCCGGGGGAAAATGAGGATGTCAAAATCCGGAAAAATTTGCAAGTTGGAAGTTTGAAGGCAAATTCCAAGCATTTTTCAACATTGAAATTGTGTGGTAGAACGGAAGTTGAACTACACGAATCAATGGAGTGTTGCGAGGAGGAAAAATTCATACCATACATCTTGCAATTTGAAGAAACAAGAAAATAAAATGACATCCCTCACATGAGAGCCAAGAAGTGCAAAATGAATAATTTAAGGCTTGGCTCGGTCATCTATTTACCACCCCCCACCGCCCATCGCCACAAGCTTGATTCCAATCTAGGCGCCCAATTCATATCATCCAAGTGGCGAGAAAAGTGGTAAAGTGACTTGCGTCGTGCCACGACGTTAAATGCCGCACTTGGTGGGAGGTAACCCATTGTTTTTCAAAATTTTTGGTCATTTTTAAATTTTCTTTTTTAGAATAACTTATTAATTTTTTCTAACCAATCTACCAAGTTTCAGAATTTTTGGAGTTGATTTGAGCAGGTCGGGGAGACCGGGTAGCCAAAAACAGTGCAAGAGTAAACAAATCTGGCTGGGCAAGGATACTGCCTCACTATGTGATGCCCATTGCTCAATTTGCAATCGCAAACGTGATTCTTGGGGTAAAAATGCGATCGTAAATTCACAGTTAAATCTCAGAAAAATATAATGCATCATGATCGCAGATTTCAGTATGCGATCGCGTAGAGTAGAAAATTTTCTTACTCTTCGCCTTCGCTGGAATACAATCGCGATCGCATGCTTCGAGATAAAATACTCTCCCTGATCACATCATTCTGACCGCAATCGCAATGAACATGTAAAAGTTCTGGGTCAAAAACGCCTGAAGAAGTTAAAAACACTCATTTTTTGTTAAAACACAGAACTAAACAAAAATCTTTTCCCCTGCTCCCCTAAGTTCCTGAAACACGCCCAAAAAAATCAATTTTGCTTCAAGGTTCAGTTGCATTCCTTCTTCGTTCCCCAGGTATGTGAAATCTTGACCCCATGCTTAGTTTAATTTCAATTGCTATGGTAAATCAGAGATGGGCAGCCCTTTTTCCAAAATTCTAGGGCTTGAAATTTTATCTTCTCTGTCAAATCTTGTATTTTTGAGTTTCTTTGCGTGCTTGCTTGCTGGTGAGGTTGGTTGAGTGTATAAGTGAACATGTGTGTAAATTTTAGGGTGAAAAGTATTAGATTGGTGGTCTACAATTGCTGGGTAAAAAGAAACCCAACCTCTGTTTGTTGAAATGCCTAACTGGCTGGGTATTGGGCGAAGAAGACGACCCTCGCGATCGCGATGCCCAATTCCGCAATTGCGTAGGTCTAAATCTGCTGGGTCTCCAAATTGACCTTCACGATCGCGTAACAGCGTCTGCAATCGCGTAGAAGTAACAACTGGAAGGAGTCAGAATGCTCATCGCGATCGCGTGAACTGGGCTGCGATCGTGTGGCTTCAACGCTTTTGTTCATCGCGATCGCAACTCATTCTCTGCGATCGCGGTTCTTTACATCCCAGGCAGAAAATAGTGTGCTTGAAAAATGCTATTCCGAATGATTTTTAAACCGTTTATTTGGCCTAATTACCCCTAATTGCATTGCTTTAAGTTCCCATTTGATTGTTTGACACGATTACTCTTTTTGTAGGCACTTTGCACTCTAAAAATGGACTCAACACCAACTGAAAATGTTCAAATACCCGTTGCACAAGCTGCCGCAGAGGAATACTTTGATGCCACCACCTTCTCTTCCCCTAGATACTTTGAGCGATATGACAAACAATTATCCATAGGCATGAGTAGGGAACGAGGCATCCTCCTGACCGACCTAGAGAGCCGATGGCCCGAGTTCCGGGGGAGACTGATAACTAGTGGATGGATTTGTTTTGCAGATGATCCTAGGCCAACCAACCATGAAGTCATCCGCGAGTTTTACGCAAATGCTGTGGAGACGGACTTTGCTAATGAGTTGGTAGTTACATTCAGGGGAAAAGAAGTCCGGTTTAGTCCTGAGGCAATCAATGCACACTACCATCTCCCCAACGCTGACAACCAGGTGTACAGATATCGAGCCTAAGAGTTGGGTACCCAGTGGTACATTGATCATTTGCATGGTGGACAGGTGCCCAACTGGATAAAGAATCACTCCAGGATCGAGTCTTCAGAATTAATTGCAGAGGCCAAGACTTGGCTCTCCATCATCTGTGCTTGCATCATTTTACTTGCTTTCTAGGTTAGTTCATATTTTCGCATTGTGAATACCCAATTTTTGCCCTACAAGGAAATTACTCCTAAAATAACAAAAAATAGTTTTAATACATTTTAGGAAATTTTCTTTATTTAGTTGCATCCCATGCATGTTTAATAATTATAAAATCATAAAATAAAATAAAAAATCATAAAAGAAAAATGTTCGAATCTTGATTTCATTAGCATGTTAGATTTTAGACTTCATTTTTAGGATTTAGTTACATTATCAAATACATCTTCTAAAAATCAAAATTGCATTCGTAGGTTAATTAATCGATTAGTTGCACTAGTCCATAACTAGATAAAATAAATACATAGGCTAGCCAAAACATAGATTTAAATTAAATTTGAGTCTAAAGTGACTAATTCTACAAAAAGCATAAAAGAACAGAAGTTTGTTAAGGCTAAATTCGCACTGGGCCAATTTTCATGGCCCAATTCCCTCAAACCCACTCAAAACCCACCTGCCTACCCGAACCGACCCGACCCATCTTCTCGACCCGCCTCTCTCGCCTATTAAAATAACCTAGAGACCTAATCCCCATCGGATCCCAATCACACAGCCTCCGCACCCCCCTTCCCTTCTTCTTCTCGGCTCTCATCTCCCCAAACCAGACACCAGCCGCCATTTCCACCATCTCCAAAACAAAATCTTCTGAGCTAAAGAACCCTACCACCCCTCGTCCTTCTTCACTCTCTCGTTTCTCTCATCTACAACAGAAGAATCGGACCTTACCCAAAAATTTCTAAAAAGAAAACCTAGCCGCCTCAAAGTCTTGTTCTCTGAAGAACAACGGACAGACTCTGTATCACCTTCTCACTTGCACCCCACTCACACACACACTTAATCGCACACGCCGGAGCTTGCTGAGAGAAAAGGCTTGTACTAAAAATCCGAGCTCTATGAAATTTCAAAAGAAGAGAGATCGTTTCTGGTTTTTTTTTAAGGCTATTTGAAGTCGGAATCTGCTGCTTGTTCATTCACAAATTGTTGCTGAACTCCAACTTTTGATTTTGGGGCCTCTATTTGGCCATTTGATCTTCTAGATTTTCTCATGTGCTTAGGTATGTGTTGAATCTCGATTTTATTCTAGATCTGTTCTAGCTAATATGAAGGCGAAACTATTCTTTGATTTTCGTCTGTTGTTTATTGTTTGAATTCGTTGATTTTGATTCAATATTAGCCTGAAGTAAAGTTCCATCTTTTTTAATATGAATTCATAATTGCTATCTGATTCTTTCTTTGTGCGCCTTCACATATTAATACTCTGGACACTAGACAACACCGTAGATTGGGCCAACTTTGTTTGTCACTGATGCTAATCAAGTTAATTAGTTTCAAAATTTTGCTTAATTAATCTTATTTTGTCTATTTTTCATCATCTTATTAACTGTTCTCTTCATGTTGTCTCTTAATCATGCATATTTGAATACTTTGATTTTGATTGTTAATCTGATTAAACTTCATCATCTTATTTTTGGTTTGTTCGGTGCCGTTATAGTACACATAGTGATACTACCAAGAAGTGTATTTTTACGAGTTGCATGATATTTGTCTTCAGATAGTGCACTTGTACTTAAATCATTTCAACTTGTACATTTAGATAGGATGTCACTGCCTCTAAATGTACTATTATGATGAGGAATTTTCCTCTTTTCTCAAAGAAAGCTCTATTGTTTAAAAATCACAACAAGGAAGAAGAAACTATTGTTTTTGTATTGACGATGATATTAGTTGAGCTTACAGAAAGAAATAATCTTGAACATACGTAGTTTGCTTTAGGCGTGTAAATAAACATTGTGACTAAGGGTACGGTTCCTGTGGCATATTCGTGATGCGTAATTCCCCATTCAGGTATGCATTTCATATGACCCGACCAACTTTGAATAGTAATAAAATAAACACGTAGCAATCGCGAGTGCATTTCATGTGACGTGGTTGCCATGTGTCCAAAAATAACAAGTACACGCCATTGTGACTTCTCCCAAGATAAATCCATAAATACCAAAAATTATTTATATACATATCCCATAAACTAAAAATACCTCTTTTAGATAAAAAAAAATCCCAAAACTTAGAGAATAATTGAATATCGCTTCAAATAGGCATATTTAATCGTCATGACCATAGTCATGACTATATAATCTACACTCGGGTGTGGCAACTCATGTCCTCGACTCTAACTCAAAACATTAATTAAAATAAGCATGTTGTAAATCGCGGGTACATTTCATGTGGCGCGGTTTGCAACGTGTCCAAAAATAACAAGGGCACGTCATCGTGACTTGTATTAAAATAATTCCATAAATGTTAAAAAGCGGATAAAAGTAAGAAGGATAAAAAGCACAATAGGTTTAAAATATGTAAATAATTAGATAATTAGGTCAAATATTAATAGTTAAGCGACCGTGCTAAAACCACGGAACTCGGGAATGCCTAACACCTTCTCCCGGGTTAACAGAATTCCTTACTCGGATTTCTGGTCGCAGACAAATTAAAACATAGTCAAATTTCCTCGGTTTGGGATTTTAATAAATAAATGGTGTCCTGGAACACCGTAAAAAATTCAGGTGGCGACTCTGAAAATTAAAATAAATCCCAAATCTGAATAATGTCACTTTAATTGGAAAAACTCCCTCTCTACCGTTATCCCACCTTACGTCGTCGAAAAAAAGAGGTGTGACAACACTGGCGACTCTACTGGGGACCCAAACCCAGAATCTCTGGTTCAGGGTTCAAGAATTCGAGCTTAGAATAACTGTTATATTTGGTTTTATTATCTGATTTTACATGTTTGAACCTAATGTGCTAAATTCCGCTTTATACCGCTTTGATATTATCTGAACTGTATATAAATTGTGACGAAACCCTCTTCTCTCTGAGTCTTCTAAATCATCTGGGAAGTGTGCACTTCGTGTGACTTCTTTTCTATTAGAGTCATATCCAAATTTTAGAGCGAGGTACGGACAAGTTGCAAAGCCGGTGAAGCTTCTGTATTCCCGGTACGCTTCCCCGACCTCGGCTCGAGCTGTCCGCTCGGGTAAGCCTCGTCTAGAACAAAACCCCAGGATTCAAACTTAGAATGACATAACCTCATGCCGGATCCCTAATAAGTGCGTTTTTTGCATCATGTGCATTTGACTTAGGGAACTCAACACAGGGGTTGGGTCCGTCTAGGACAGGTGAACCCAAAATAAAAGTCCCTCCTGATGCATCTTACGTGCTACGTGGCCTTTGTTTGTTTCAGCATGCATGTTGACCGGCTTCTAGAATAGGAAAGAAAATAAAACAAAAAGAGAATAAGAAAAT